>BQNB010076193.1:0-24977 GCA_026074375.1 Tanacetum coccineum | reverse complement strand
GCTGGGCCGAAGTTGGAGAAGCCCAACTGACTGGTCCAGAATTGATCCAAGAAACAACAGAAAAGATCGTCCTGATCAAGCAAAGGATGCACGCTGCTCAGGATCGACAAAAGAGCTACGCTGATCGGAAATGAAAGCCAATGGGGTTCGAAGTTGGGGATAGGGTTATGCTCAAGGTCTCACCTTGGAAAGGGGTTGTACGATTTGGTAAGCGGGGCAAGCTGAATCCAAGATACGTCAGACCTTTCAGGGTGCTAGCCAAAGTTGGGAAAGTTGCCTACAAGCTGGAACTTCCCCAAGAATTGAGCAGAGTTCATCATACTTTCCATGTGTCTAATCTGAAGAAATGTTACGCTGACGAACCACTAGTCATGCCGTTAGAAGGAATTCACGTTGACGATAAGCTCCAGTTTGTGGAAGAGCCCGTTGAAATCATGGAACGGGAGATCAAACGATTGAAGCAAAGCCGGATACCATTGGTTAAGGTTCGCTGGAACTCTAGGAGAGGTCCTGAGTTCACCTGGGAACGCGAAGATTCGTTCAAACAGAAATACCCACAACTCTTCACAAACCAGGCTTCGTCATCCACTACAAGGTCTTAAGCTTTGAGGACAAAGCTCTTTTAATGGGTGGAGACTGTAACATTTCTCAATTTCAGGTCATTTTACGACTCCTAATATTCGTCACTATTTATTTTGGTCCGATACGTGTTTACTTTTAAATTGACTTTTAAGCTAAATCGCGTAGACTAGAAATAATCATTTAATGTAAACGGTCATCAAATAAATTAAGGTTTACATCAACAAAGTAATAAATAATTATTAAGAAAATAATTATTAACTTTGCGTATTTTATTTTTGTTGGTCAAGTAAAAAGTTTACGTTTCGCAATAAAATAAATTTGGACACACCCCGGAAATACCTAGACTTACATAGACTCAAATCAATACCCACATTTAAATCCTTAAACACAAATTTGATAAATTCTTGTGTTACAAACCCATTTAGGGCCGAATATGAGTTAAAAACCACAAACCATTCGTCCTTGGTGATTTGCTAGCTAACAAAATCTCTTATCCTTAAAAGTACTAGTACATCCTTGGTTTAATTAATACTTGTCCTAAATGTTTCCTACTAGCAAATTACCCAATGGTTAATAACCATTTTTCTTCCTTATTTCCTTTGTGTCGCAGCTAAGCATGATCAAACACACAAAATCCTTAAGATTTCAAGTATCTAGCAAATCTTGTACAATATTTGAGTAATTAAAACTTGTACTTAAGTGGTTTATCAAGAAACCATGAGAGATTAACTAGGAACCCTCTAAACCGCCCCCATATGGTTCGTTTCTAGCTAAGTGAGGACCAAGAGGGACTAACTAGCTAATGTGCCTATAAATACATACTTACAAGTTCACTTAATACATTTTCTAAAACTTCCAAACTCTTTCTCAAAGCTAAACTCTCTACATTACTCTTTATTTTATTTGACTCATAATAACTGAACCATATACGAACTCACATTTGCTTCTAAGGATTCAAGATATATTTAAGATCGAGTATAAGGATATCAAGAGGAATCACGAGCTAAGAAATTGGGTATATATCTCTTCTAATATCGAGTCATTACCTAAAACCGATCCATAACAACTTCATTTTATTCCCCTAGGGACTCAAGTTACTAAGTCTCATACAAGGGACGTGGAGAGGTAACGAGCCAAGGTTGGTTAATTGTATAATCTTTTAAGCCTTAGGTTGGTTTATTTGTTCATGTATACATTTGGTGGCCATTCTAATCGTTTCCAACACAGTCAAGAAGATTAGGACCTATTGTAAGTTACATTCGAAACCTACGCCATCACGTTTCTATTCTATCTTGTTATGAGGGTCGCCTTTGTTTATGTTTAAATGTAAGTATGCGTGTTCATTGCTGGCACGCCAAATTACATGGTCACTAAACATTTAATCTGCCTTGTGTGGTGCTAACATGAATGAAACATGATTAAAATTCAAGCTTAAGGTTAAAACATTCTCTTTGAAATACAAAATGAGAACCAAGGTGATCATGGGTTCAGTTTTGTTAAACGCATAAACTCTATACGTAAACTTCTTGGGTAAACAAAACCACTTGACTTGGGAACGTGTACAATTGCTATTTAAATGAATGCATATGATTAATAAGCGTAAACGAGTGCTAAACGAAATTAGTTGAAACCCTAGTATCAAACTAATCAATCAAATGCATAAGTTCGGGTCACTTTGGGCTTGGCAGCCCATTAAGGGAGCCCAACAGACCCAACAGACCATGGGGTGGAGTCCACAACTTATCTATAAGCTTCACAAGCTTATTCGGAAGCCTAATGTGCTTATCTAACATGCATGGACCTTAAATTGTCATGAGGAAACCAACCGGACCCTTAACGGGCTTATTAGCCCATTAACGAGTCCAAAACGCGAACCATAAGACACGATAAGCTCTAATAGCTTATTTGTGAGCTTACGCAGCTTATCCAAGTTTGAATGGGCTTAATGGACGTGAATAATATTAACGGACCTTAATGGACCCAGTTTAAACCTCTAAAACTCTATTCGAGTTCCTATTGGGCCTAAGGAGCCCAATAACGAGGCTTATTTGCTTATTTGATAAGCTGAACAGTAAACATACCTTAAAAAGCTTAACAAGTTTAGAAAATAAGTCAAAATGCTAATAGCACCTTGTATAACTATTTCGAGTTTGAGTTATTGGGCTCACAAGCCCAATAAGCTCGAATAAGCTCACCCGAGCTTATTTTTCAGCCAAACAGACTCAACTGAGCTTATTGAATATGGGAGATAAGTTGAAATCAATAGGAAACCCAAATGGACCTTTTTGCAAACTTTCGGTAAAGGTTGTTGGGCCAACGAGCCCAATAAGCTCAAAATAAGCTCATCCGAGCTTATTAATAAGCCAAACTGATTTGTGTAGCTTAAATAAGTTTAACAAGTGCTTTTGTGCTTTTTAAAACTTATTCGGACCTTTAAAACACTTATTGGACCTTAACGGGCCCAATAAGGTCCATTAAGCCAAAATAAGCTCTCCCGAGCTTATTTATAAGCTGGGGCAGCTTATATGGCTTATTGGAGCTTAATGAAATCTAATGTCACTTGTTAGAACTTAATTGGAGTTAAAATGCGATTTTTACAAGTTAAGGGACTAAATGTGTCAATTTAGAAACTTGAGGGTTTAAAACTGCCAATTCACTATTTTAGTAAATTGAGGGACTGTTTATGACACTTCTAAAACTTAAGGGGCTGTTGGAACATATAAGGACCTAAAGTGTAAACTTTGTAAAGTTGGAGGACTAAACATGTACAAGTGAAAACTTAAGGGTCTAAAGTGTAAATGTTACATTTTCATAAACTAGAGGGGCTGTTTTGTAATTATAGAAAACCTAAGGGTATTTTATAAACAAAAGTGATTTTATGAACACTTAACGAATCGAACGAATTATATTCGGATAGTATACCAATTAACCTACGGCCTAATAAATAAGAATATTTATTAGTAACGTTTATACGTATACAAGGACATGTGAAATCGTATACATTCCCAAGAGCCATCAAGTGAATACAAATACATTAAACATGTACACCACCACAACAGTGATTAACAGTATATATATAAACTAGCAATTTATTGTAGTTTATACATTGAGTCTTTAGCCTAAATTTGTAGACTAAGACTGGCCGTATTTACTTAGGTATTTGACGGTGTGATTCATACTTGGATATCTATTATCATTTTCAGAGGACTATTTACTAAGGTGAGTTCATAGCCCCATGTTTTACAATTATTTAAATGATTTGCATCTTTGGGGTGAGAACATGCTTGTTTTACAAATTGGACGCAAGTGTACATTTTATACAATGATTACGTGTTTGCCTAAGTAGCGATAACCCACTGAGCCCTTTATCATGAACTGTCAATTACTAGATTGTGAGCGCGAATGTTATAAATAGATCTATTTGGGATTGACAATCCCCGTTTGGGTGATTAGCTATCACCGGGAACGAACGTATACCATGTCGGATTTGGGATGTTGCGGGTTAGAACATCATTCACGGGCATTCATTGGCAATATATTGCATTCATACATGTCGAGCTTCAGTGTCATGAGCTTAGGAAAACGTAATTACTTTTTATGATGTTTGCATTTGTTGCTTAATCATACACTTGGAAATCTTGCGGTCCTACTATTGATTTACATAAACCTATGAATTCACCAATTTTATGTTGATATTTTAAGCATGTTTTCTCAGGTTAATAAGGCACGGGGTGCTCAGATACATTAGGGGTCACTCTTTGGAAAGAGTCAGTACTAAAGATTTGGGCGTATTACATTTTGGGAACATTTGTTATAAACCGAAATCTTTACTTATATTGTCGAACAATTTGAAGCCATGAGCTTATGTAATGAACAAGTATTTTGTTAATCCAGTGTATGTTTTTAAAACGATACGTTAGTGGTCGTTCTCATATCTTGTGCTTTTAATCTATGAAGTAACGACCTTGGATATTCAACATTCCGCTGCTACCCAGATTTGGGGGTGTTACAATAAACATAACCATAACGACTATAATCATCTGTGAATGTAATGAAGTAGCTAGCACCTTGTCTTGACATGTGTCTAAGTGGACCACACACATCTGTATGTATTATTCCAAGAAGATCTTTTGCCCTTTCGTTACTATGAGGAAAAGGTTTCTTTGTCATCTTGCAAGATAAACAAGATTGCAATTTCAAAAAGATTTCATAATCGTTGACTTTTAAGCCCATCTTGTTGTAGATGTTTAATACGTTTCTTGTTTATATGAGCAAGATGCAGTGGCCATTGATAAGGTGAGTCCATGTTTTGCTTGAACTCTTTTATTGATATCGCATTTAGTAATGAATTTACATTTGGTAACAATATATGCATATCAATTTCATAAATTCCATACTCGGATACAACATTAAAATAATGAACATTGTTCTTAGAAACTGAAATTCCAAAATCCGTAAAACACTGGACAAATCCATTTTCTACCAAACGGTGAACTGAAACAACACCTCTAGTTATAGAAGGTGCATAATGACAATTGTCTAAACAAATCACAAGGCCATTAGGCAAAACTAAGTCATAACTTCCAATAGCTTCTACTTGTGCACGAACACCATTGCCCACGTACAAATAGAGTGCTCCTTGTTTCAGTTTCCTTGCTTCTCTAAATCCCTGTTTTGTAATACAAATGTGAGTACCACAACCAGTGTCATACACCCAGGATTTATTAGGGAAAGCAAATAATTCTATTATGAAGATACCTGAAGAACTGGCAGAGCCAACTTGCTTCTTTTTCTTCAACAACTCAACAAGATAAACAGGACAATTCCTCTTCCAATGACCCACCTCCTTGCAGTGGTGGCAGGTGTCATCCTTAGCTGGGTGCTCTTTAGCAGAAGGTTTAGGGTTTTTAGGCTTAGGGATATAAACTTGTTTATCCTTTCCCTTGCCATTAGCTTTACCCTTGCCTTTAGCTTTAAGCGATTTCTTTTTGGCCTTTTGGATTTTACCACCTTTAATCATCATTACTTGTGGTGTTTCAGCCTTTTTAGGTAAATCCTTTTCATACTCAATGAGCATAGCATGTAGTTCACCAATCGTCTTCCCTATGTTATGTATATTGTAATTTCTCATAAATCCCACAAAATCTTTAGTAAGGTTATTTAAGATAAGACCCACTATAAGATCTTGTGGTAGCATATAGCCAAGACATTCTAATTGATCTACATATCCTTTCATCTGTATGACATATGCAGCAACTGGTTTACCCTCCTCTTGTTTCCAAGCATGGAAAGTTTAGATTAGGTTAAACCTCTCCACTCCAGCTTGTTTTTCAAACAAATATTTAAGCTCTTTTATCATGTCATATGGTGAGGAGTTTTCAAACTGTCTATGAAGCTCAAGAGTCATACTACCGAGTATTAGACAAGCAACCTCATTATATGCATCATAAACTGCATTCCATTTTAAAAACACTTGTGCCTGGGAATCTGCAGCAGGAGCCGCGGGTAAAGGCTGTTTAATGACAAACATTTTCTTTTCAACTCTCAAGACTAACTTAAGTTGACAAAATGAGTCATTGAAACTATTTCTAGAAAGTTCTCTTTCAAACATCGACGTGAAAGCCGAATGGTTTATATTTTGAACAGGTAGTGCCATTTACAAAACATAGTTAAAGTTCAAGAATTAGTATCTTCGATAATACTCCTTGAAGAAAATTAACTACCCATGTTTAATCAAATAAATAATTAATTTTCTAAAGACTAGGATCTTACTTGACATACCACCACCACATTAGTTGATCTGCTAGTGATGGTGTATTCAAGAGGTAATTGACGATCAATAATTACCATCGGTGCAATTCCTAAAACCATATGAGACTTACTTTATTACAATAATATTCTAGTAAGCATGTTTCATCCCATCTATGCCTCGATTTAAGGTCTTACCAATAAACTGATTAGGTCGTCCAATCAAAAACTGTGATTGTGTAACACTAACGTCTTATGAAAAAGTGTACAATCACCTTGGGATTACGATCTACATACGTCTCACGCATAGTAAAAAGCATCTACAAGTGTTTTTACAAATTGGATGGCAATAACTTATTTAAAAAAAGGGTATTTTATTTGTCGTGACAAATATGTACGAAGAAGCATGCATACATCTTCGTATCATAGATTTTAATAAAATTTTTACTCAATTAAGTTACTTATTACGGTATCACATATTTTCTATACATCTAATGTATAAATAGAGTTACCTTTTTAAAATTGACGATTTAACGTGTTTCTAAATATATAGAATTATGTTTTTATCGTGGGAAAAGAGTTTTAAAAAAAAAACCTTTAATAATGACACTGTAGTGACATGCCATGGTTCACGGTAACTCTAATCGAACGCATAAAGAAGCGGAGAATAAGGTCAGCGCGAATCGTATTAAAAACCTAAAATCTTTAGGAAAATCCTCCTTAAACTTCTCTTATAGTTTGTTCTAGTGGATGAGCCGTACTTCCCATGAGTCCATAGCGTCCAGTTTTAACCATTCAAAATAAAACTTTAATTTGGAAAACACATTATGAACTATAAATAGTCCATAATAAATCTGATTTCATAATAATTAGTCATGTTTATATTTATTTTCGAAAAAAAACCCCTTTTTATTTTCTCACAAGTCCAATACTTAAAATAAAAAACAATATAAACATAAAACTAACTCACATAACAATTATTTAAATAACAACACTTAACAATTAAGTCATGCAAATATTCATAATGATCCTAATTATCTAATAATTAAAACATGTATGTATCCATATAAGGCTCCTTCATCCTATAAACTCCGGCCACATTCATCGATGTAATCGATTGCGTAAGCCTTATACAAATACATACCACATAGCACATAAATTAACTTTTAGGCCCCATTAAGACATTGCCAAGGTCTTCCCTAGCTTTTAAAGTCGTGGATCGAAACCACATATATTTAATGTCTATGTTTTAATTCTTGATCATCATATTTGCATAAAAATTCATTAACAATTAACAAGATTAATATCACATATCACTCCATGATAAATTGCATGTATTTATCATGGATGCCGAATTAACAATTAATTTAAACATAAAACCGATCAATTTACAATTAAACACATCAAGTTTTATTTATAAAATTGCATACAACCTAGAATTCGTCTAATTAATTTTATAACCAATAAAAATTGAATCTTGATGCACAAAGATCGAATCTTGATGCATAAAACGCCCAAAGGGCTTAAAAAATCAATCAAGAACCCTAATTTTGTCCAATTTTATTCTTGTAATTACAAATTCATATACGATGGCTCGTGATGCCACTGTTAAGATTTTACATCTATTTAACCAATTAAACATATCACGAGTACGCAACGGAAAGATCAAATACGTATAGAACTTATAATTAACAAGGGATTGAAGATGCGTACCTTTTAGCAAGAAACGTTACACTACTTTAACAATAAACGTTACACCGTCTTCAATATACGCGTGTGTATAATACCATGCGAAACCACCAAAGATCAAAAGAATATCCCCTCTAAGTTTACACACATAATACGTTCTTAGCAAACAACGTGTATGCTAGTACTAGTAGTGTTTAACCAAACGATCTCTTCTTCGTCTTTGAATCTATCAACACACGAATAAAACACCACCTTCTTTATTTAATCGCCACACGAAAACCCTAAGGGTTTGTTTGTTCGATCCCACGTCAAGGGGGGGGGGGGGACCTAAACCCTCAAGGGTTTTGTGGTACGGTCAATCAAGAGGGAGAGCAAGGGAGATAATTAGGTTTTTAGGTTTCAAGTTATGAGCTAATGAAAGCCCTTAGACCCCTATTTATATCCCACATTACTTGGCACACAAGCAAGAACTCCCACATCCTCATGAGGAGGTGTACGACCGGTATAAGGAAAGGAAAGGGCGAACCGGACCCTTCCTTTATTTGGTTTTACATATTTAGTCCTTTAAACCTTTTAACGACTTAATATTTATTTCTCGTTAAACATTTAACGACCGTTTGTTAAAACACTAATTAATATATTACATTAATATATTAAATGCATTGTTCTACATATTAACGTGTGCATCCCCTTAGGCTCGAATAATTCCCGAACATATATAATTTATATTTGTTTATAATCCAACATGATCTATCTTATATGACGCTACTTGTTGGAAAAACTCAACAATCTTGGAATCTAGAATGCTTGATGCATAGTCAGAAAATAGCTAACACGTCAAAATGCATAGTTTATACAATTATTGTGCCAAAGCTTGATCTCTGGAAAAGTTAAAAATTGAATCTAAAGCTGTTGGTGGTCATTAGTTATAGTCTTGGATTCTTGTATCGTGCCAAACCTGTTTAGTCATTACTCTTGTATTTATACCATATTGAGATTTCATTATGTTTATGAGAATTACACATTTTGACATGGTATGAGACATATGTTGGGATATGTCCATATCATAAATAAATATACGGCCGAAAATACGTGAGCCTATGGGGGCACACGCGTTTACACAGAGTATACGTTTATTAATGTAATTAATATTTTTATTAATTATATTAATATACTTCACGAAATAATTAAATGGTCGCAACAAGAAAAGAATCTCATATTGCATACCTCACTTGCATCTAAATCTAGGGTTTTGTAAGTAAAATCAGTTATAAGATTTAACTTAATGATGACGATCCATAAGTAATATTTTATTTGTGATAATATCCATACTCAGCTTATGTATATCATGTGAGTTTGGTGGACACATCCTTATATATCTATAATCTCACCTATCACTAAGAATTCGTCTTATATAACATATTCATATTGTTAATATTAAATCAGGATTAATTTTTTAGTAACAATAACTATTATTATTCATAAAATTTAAAACATGCCCAATATATGAGACATATTTTAGATAAATATAACAAAATCCAGTATCTTTATCAGTAAAATTATATCATTTAAACTCCCTATCCAAATACTAAACTCTATATACATAAATACTACTAGCTAAACGAAGTCCCATCGCTCCTTAGCATGTTGAGTAAACATTACTTTAAGTAAAGCCTCCATAAAAAGTTATGCTAGTAGATTGTCCCATCTGTGTGAACGTTAAGAAGGTTACCTTATTTGGTAGTGTCCGAGTGCCTCATCTAAACCCCCGGTTTCTTTGGCAAAATGAAGTGCGGTCTGATTTATCACAAAAACATTCTAACAGGTTCGTTATTGTTTGGTACTATACACGCCCTTGAAATAAACTTCCTTAATCCAAACAAGCTTCCATATCTTCTTCTGTAAGCAGCTTTGTTATTAAGCTATGTAGCAATGTATTTTAGTTGTACTTTACTTTGAGCCTTTTCTAGTCTACTACGTTCCTGTTCAAATCGAAAAGTATCGTATGAGATTATCATTATCATCCTATTTCGGTACTAAAATTAGTATCAGACAATAGAAATCAACTTGAAGTTATGCTTTTGGATTTCCACCATAAACCAAGAACATATCTTTAGTATTTCTTAAATATTTTTCACAGCAGTCCAGTGAAGTACACCAGGATTCTGTTGAAATCGACTTGTTATATTCTTGACCATGAACGCAAACATTAGGTCTAGTGCTTCTTACTGCATACATAATGGGATCTACTGTCGAAGACATAACGTACATTTGCTACGCTTCACCTATTTAGGTGTTGGAGCATCTTGTGTTCTGTTCAAGTCAAGTCTTTCTTGCATGGGGATCAGACCACGTTTGGAATTATCCATTGTATATCTCTTTAAGGTCTTATCCATGTAAGCATTTTGACCAAGTCCAATCTCTGTAGATTTTGATTCCAAGCATAAATGCTGCTTCCCCTAAATCTTTCATAGCATAAACATCTTTCCAAGATATCTTTTACTTTGATAAACTTGGATGTGAATTTCCCTATATGATTATGTCAATTAACATTACAAAGTTGAGGAAATGTAAAATGTACTCCTACTAGCATTGTGAGATACACTTGGCCTCGTCAAGATTTTGATCAAAAACCAACGTTTTGATTTCATCCATCAATCTTTTATTCTAGTTTCTTGATGCTTGCTTCATACCATAAATGGATCTTTGAATCTTGCATACTTTTCTAGGATGACTTTAGGTATCAACTAAAAAACCTTAAGGTTTGTACCATATATAATGCTTCATCAAGAATAATAATTTAAGAAGGCAGTTTTGAACATCCATTTGCCATATCTCGTAATCATAGTATGCCGCTATAGATATGAGAATCCTAATAGCTCTAATGTCACGCGAAGGGTAAGAACTATTTCTTCATAACATCCCTATAGAGTTGAGTATAACCCTTTTTCTACATGCGAGCTTTATAGTGTGTTAGAATACCATCATGTCAGTCTTTTTCTTTAATGAACCCAATTACTCCCAACAGATCTTACAGCCAGGAGGAAGATCGACCAAGGACCAATTGCATATTGTCCGATCATGGATTGTATTCAGCTTTCATAGTATCGATTCACTTATTAGATTCAGAATCTAAAATTGCAGGCTTTATAGCTATGTGCGTTCATTAAGATCCCCTAGACTAGGTTCCTCCACTTCTACATGTGACATAAGCGATTAGGAACTCGCGCGACTTTTGGACTAGAATCAGAATCTCTTCTTCTTGAGGTGGTTCAAAACCTCTACAACACTCCATAGAAAATTTCGCTAGTGATTTCAGAGGGTGTTGGTATCTTAATCTTGAATTTCTTCAAGGTATATGGGCCCTACCACTGACTTCTTGAGTTATGAGATTTTTCTCAAAGAACTCAGCATACCTCGCAACAGCTATTTTGTTTTCAAGTGGGAAGTAGAAATAGTAACCCATCATTTCCTTTGGGTATCCTATAAAGATACACTTAACAAATCTTTGTTGAAGTTTGTCAGGCGTATCCGTTTCACAGGAGCGCTCACAACCTAGACCTTTTAAGTAGTAAGCACCAAGTTTGGTACTTTTCCATACCTTAATTCATATGCAGTTCACCAATCTTATCACCTTCTTGGTTGGAACATATTGAGAAATTGGTTGTATGCAGACTCTAGAGCGTAATCCTAAAAGGATAACGGCAGAGTTGTAAGATTCATCATAAATCGAACCATGTCTAACAAAGTACGATTTCTCCTTTCAGACAGGACATTGTGTTGTGGTGTGTATGGAGGAGTAAGCTGTTGGATAATTCCACAAGCTTTAAGATAATCTTTATAACTTTGGCATATGTATTTGCACCTTGATCTGATCGAAGAGCCCTTGATGTTTTTTCGAGTTGATTTTTACTTTCATTCTTAAACACCTTGTATGTTTCAAATGACTCATGTTTATGTTTTAAGGAAGATAAAGTTAACCTTAACGACCTATATTCATTTCTTTGAATGTTGTGAAGTAGCTATCACCATTTGTCTTGACACATGTATAATTGGACCACAACATCAGTATGTATTATTCTAAGAAATCAATCGCCCCCCCCCACCCCACATTCGGGGATGATGTGGATAACAATAGTCAAATGACTCAACATTTTGATTTTAAAATCCTTCTTGTTGCAAGTTTTCCATACGTTTCTTTTCTTATATGAGCAATTTGAGGGATAGTGCCATAGATAAGTTGAGTCAAATTATGTTTGGCTCTTTTAGTGCTAACATAAATAATTAGAAATTAACTTTTGGTACAAGATCATGCATTATCAATTTCATCAAATACGATTACTTGGAATAACATTAAATTAGATGAACATTTGTTCTTAGACTAAAATTCCAAAATCTGTAAAATAACCTGGACAATCTATTGTTGATACAAACCGGTGAACTGAAAACAACACCTCTAGTTTTAGAAGGTGCATAATGACAATTGTTTCTAAACAATTATCATAAGGCACTTAGGCAAAACTAGTATAACTTTCCAATAACTTTACTTGTGCCTCGAAAACATTGCCACGTACAAATAGAGTGATCCTTGTTTTCCGATTCCTTGCTTCTCAACAACCCATGTTTTGTAATAACAAATGTGAGTTCCACAAACTAGTGTCTACACCCAAGGATTTATTAGGAAATGAAAATAATTCTATTGTGAGGATACCTGAAGAAACTTGCTTCTTTTTCCTTCAACAACCTTAAAAAGACTTCACAGACTGTTCCTCTTCTTTGTGACCACCTCTATGTAGTGGTGGGAAGGTTTCTTTGTTCATCCTTAGCTAGGTGCTCTTCTAGCAGAAGGATTAGGGTTTTTAGGCTCAGGGATTTAAACATTCTTTATCATTCACTTGCTATTAGCGCTTTACCCTTGCCTTTAGCTATAGCGATTTTCTTTTGGATTTCTGGATGTTTACACACCTTTAATCATCATTATTGTGGTGTTTTAGCCTTTTAGGTAAACCATTTTTTACTCAATGAGCCATAGAATGATAGTTTCACCAATCGATCGTCCCTATGTTTGCATATTGTAATTTCTCACAAATCCCGCAAAATATTTAGTAAGGCCATTTAAGATAAGACCCACTATAAGATCTTGTGTTAGCATATAGCCAAGACGTTCCAGTTGATCTACATAGCCTGCCATCTGGATGACATATGCAGCAACTGGTTTACCCTCCTCTTGTTTGCAAGCATGGAAAGTTTAGATTAGGTCAAACCTCTCCACTCCAGCTTGTTTTTCAAACATAGCTTTAAGCTCTTTTATCATGTCACGCCATGTGGACCTTGGAGTTTTCAAAATGTCTATGAAGCTCAGAGTCATACTACCGAGTATAAACAAGCAACTTCATTATTGCATCATAAATTGCTTCCATTTCTGCCAACATATTTGTTGCAGTATCAGGCAGCAGGAGACGCAGGGTAAAGGCTGTTCAATGACAAACATTTTTCTTTTGAACACTCATAGACTCAATTAAGTAGACGAAACATTCATTGATATATTTCCAGAAAGTTTTTCTCTTTCAAACATCGTACTGAAAGCCGAATGGTTTATGTTTTGAACATGTTGTTGCCATCTACAAAACATAGTTAAAGTTCAAGAATTAGTATTTTCGATAAAACTTCTTGAAGAAAATTAACTACCCATGTTTAATCAAATAAACAATTAATTTTCTAAAGACTAGGATCCTACTTGACGTACCACCACCACATCAGTTGATCTGGTGATGGTGTACTCAAAAGGTAATTGACGATCAATAATTGCCACCGGTGCAATTTCTGTTGAACCTTTCTTGGGACTTATACTTTATACATAATATTATAGTAAGCAGTTTTACTCCCATCTATGCCTCGAAGTTTAAGGTATCACTATAAAAACGATTTAATTCGTACAATAGAAAATTATTGATCTGTGTAACACTAACCATCTCACAACAAATTATACAATCACATTTGGATTACGATCTACCTTACGTCTCACGCATAGTAAAAAGCATCTACAATGTGTTTTTACGAATTGAGATGACATAACTTATTAAAAAGGGCTTATTTGTTTTGTCGTGACAAATGTATACGAGGAAGCATGAATAACATCTTGTATTCATAGATTTTAATAAAAAATGTTATCAATTAGGTTATTTATTACGCGTATCACTTATTTTCCTATACATCTTAATGAATAAATTGTGATACTTTTTAAATAATTGACGATTCAACGCGTTCAAATATAAAGATTAAATATGGTCAAATATGACCACTGGTTGTGACATGCCATGGTTCACGGTAACTCCAATCGAACGCACAAAGAAGCGAAGAATCAGGTCAGCATGAAGCTTATTAATAACCTCAAATCTTTAGGAAAATCCTCTTTAAACTTCTCTTATAGTTTGTTCTAGTAGATGAGCCGTTTTTTAATTCCATGAGTCCATAGCGTCCGTTGTAAAACCATTCAAAAATTATAACTATAATTTGGAATACACATTATGAACTTATAAATAGTCCATAATAAATTTGATTTCATAATAAGTAGTCATGGTTTATTTTTATTTTCGAAATAACCTTTTATTTTCTCAAAGTCAAACTTTAAAATAAAAATAATATTAACCACAAAACTAATCTCACATTAACAATTATTCAATATAAACAACACTTAACAATTAATCATGTAAATTATCATGATATGATCCTATTTTCTAATAATTAAAACATGCATATATTCTTATAAAGGCTCCTTAGTCCTATTATAAACTCCGGCCACTATCATTCGACTTTAATAGATTGGTTAAGCCTTATACATTTAAATACCTCATAGCAACATAAATTAACTTTTTAGGCCCCATTAAGACATTGCCAAGGTCTTCCCTAGCTTTTAAAGTCGTGGATCGAAACCACGAAATTTTATCTTGTTTTTTATTTCTTGATCATCATATTTGCCATAATAATTCTTTAACAATTAAACAAGATTAATTATCAACATATCGCTCCATGATAAATTTGCAATATAAATTTATCATGAATTCCAACATTAACAATTAATTTAAACATTAAAAACAGATCAATTTACATTAAAAACATCAAGTTTTTATTATAAAATTGCTTAAAATCCTTGAATTCGTCTAATTATTTTTATAACCAATAAAGATTTAAAATCTTGATGCTCAAAGATAGAATAATTAATGCATAAAACGCCAAAAGGACTTAAAAAATTTATTCTACAAAACTCCCTAATTTTGTTAATGTTTATTTCCTTGTAATTACAAATTCTACACGTTGGCTTGTGATGCCACTGTTTGGATTTTAGATCTAATTAACAATTAAACATATACGATATCGAAGCGGAAGGAAAGATCAAAACGTTTAGAACTTATAATTTAACAAAGGTGATTGAAGATATGTACCATTTAGCAAGAAACGTTACATGCTTTTAGCAGTAAACGTTTACACCATATTTAATATTTTTAACCCTTCACGTTGTGTATTATACACCACACGAAACCAACAAGAATCAATCAGAATAATCCCTCTTGTTTACACACACAATTGTTCTTAGCAAACAATGTGTATGCTAGTACTAGTAGTGTTTAACAAAACGATCTCTTCTTCGTCTTTGAATCTATCAACACACGAATAAAACACCACCTTCTTTGTTTAATCGCTACACGAAAACCCCTAAGGGTTTGTTTGTTCGATCGCACGACGAGGAAGGAGAAAAACCGAAACCCTCAAGGGTTTTGAGGTTTGGCTCCATGAACAAGGAAGAGGAGCAAAAGAGATTATCTTAGGGTTTTTGGGATTCAAGTTATGATGTTCTCATGGACCTAGACCTCTTTATATAATCCTCTTAACTTGGCTTGCAAGCAAAAATCCCCCACCTCCTCATGAGGGAGGTGGTTCGACAGACTATAGGAAAGAGTGGGAAAAACCAAACATTTTCCTTTTTTCCGGTTTTGCTTAATTAGTCCTTTAACTTTATTAAACAATAATATTTATTCTTGTTAAAAATTTTAACATATCGTTTGTTAACACTAATAAATATATTGCATTAATATATTAAATACATTGTTCTACATATTAACGTGTGCGTCTCCTTAGGCTCGAATAATTCCCGGAAATATATAATTTATATTTTATTCATTGAGTTTCGCTCCAGCCTGAACGTCCGAAGATCTCCCGCTCACACTGAGGGGGGGTATTAACCATGTATAAATTAGGTCAACAGTCAACGGTCAACGGTCAAACTAACATAACTTAGCCATCTAATAGTTTTTTCTTACACTTGGGTAACTCAAGTGTAACCAAACCACCATATAGCTTATTGTTCCCCAAAACCGAAAATGCACTTGCATTGGCAAACACTCCTACAACTGGTACTTCACCCTCAAAATCATTAAAAGATAGATTCAGAATTTCTAAAGATTTCCATTTGTCTAAGAATTGAGGAATTGTGCCTGATAATTTATTATGAGAAATATCGAGTACCTCCAATCCTCCCAAGGAACTTAATGAAGCTGGTACTAAGCCTTGCAATATGTTGCCTCTTAGGTTTAACATTGTAAGGCTAATGCACTCACCAAGGCTACTAGTAATGTTGCCTGATGAATTATTATAAGATAAATCGAGCTCTCTCAACAACTTGTGATCTTCAATCTCTGATGGAATTGAACCAGACAGGCTGTTACGTGAAAGATCTAAAAAATTGGTTAATGATGAAAGTTGAAGAAGTTGTGTGGGTATTTTTCCACTTAGTCTATTGTATGAAAGGTCTAACCCAACCAAACGGGTTCACAGCGGTATCTGGAATGCTCCCTCCAAACGGGTTCACAGAGGCAGAGAACACTTCCATTGATGTAATATTCCCCAAGAAAGGTGGGATTCCACCTGTTAAGTTATTGTTGTCAATTCCAAGACCGACAAGTTTCAAGAGTAAACTCATCTCCTTGGGTATGCTTCCAACTAGCTTATTTCGAGCGAGTTTAAGCTCTTCGAGGTGAGAACAACGAGACAAGTTTGTATGGATCTTGGGTAATCTTTGACTTAAATAACAACGAGCCTTCTAAGCCTTGTGAATCCAGTCGTAAAATAGTTACTCGTTTGTGCCGCTTTCCACATGAAATACCACCCCATTCACAGAAATGAAAGGAATGGTTCCACGAGGTTAGAACTTTGTATGGATCTTGGGTAATCTTTGACTTAAATAACAACTGCGCGAGATAATCTGTCTCATTACCGCCATAAGAAGCGGAGACAGTGGCGCAAGTAAGGCATGTTATCGCAAGACCATAAAAGAGAAAAGAAATACGAGAGGAAGCTGATAAGTAAATCATTGCTTGTGGTGACTTCATTTTTGGAAAATTAGTTAAAATTATAAGAACGAGTGTTGGCTTTATCCTTGGTTTTGCATGTGAACAGTTGTGACAGACAGCTGGTGAAATGAATGACTTTTGATTGAAAATATACTAACTAGTCAAAGTTTTATAGCAACTTTGAAGAAAATTGGGAGTGGGAAGACTAGACTTATGTTGCATTATAACTTTAATTTAAGGGATAACGGTCCAAGATGTCTATTAGATAATGTTAAACAATATAACAATGGAAGAAACTTTCCAAAGACTCATTAGTCGGCCAATAAGGACTCATTAGATAATGCTTTGGTTTTTGTCCGCCATGCATGTGTTTGATTATAAAATGCCTGACTGAAAAAACACAATCAATAAAGAAATGATTCTTGTTAAATTGGAAGGTGGGTTGTTAACTTGATATGATACATAACCTTTTAGTCTTTTCAATCAAGAAATGATTTTTTTTTATGATGGATCAATGGGTGTTCTTGTTGCGTTTTATGTTAAATATTCACGAAAGGAAGAGACGATCAAAATCAACCGCAACAGATTCGTATGCCATTTTTTTAGTGGGTAGGTACCAAAAATAAGTTAAACACAAAACACAACCATATACATATAACGAGATTTATTGGTCCGCAAGAAAAAATGTATAACAACAAGGAAAATCATTCACGCGCTTCGCGTCGGGTTAAGGCAAATACACATCATACATATATCTACAAAATTCAAGATTTTTGTTAAATTCTTTGAGCATAATCAACCAAAACTGGCATTATTAAGAGTATAGTAAATGATGTTCTTTTTATATACACAAACATCTATTTTGAAAAACATAAGAAAGAAGGTTTTTTAAACATAAACATCTATTATGTCATGGGCTGAAGATGCTCATTGGTCCATGGGTGGGTTGAATTTTAATCACCATAGGTTAGACAGCCGTATCGAAGGCGATATCGAAAAGATTCGAAACCACACCGAAACAAGTATTCATAAACGACAAGACTCCTTAAGCTCTAAATTTAAAAAATAAAAAATCCACCTGCTGTGCCCCCTGCACCGATTGTGAATAAGTGAAAGAGGCGGTTTTTGGGGTTGGTTGAGGAGGATACTGTGTCAGGTGGTGGGAAGAAGTGGCCTATGAGGAAGCTTTCGGATGAGTTTGATCGAGTAGCGACGAAAAATGGGAGATGGAGATGGAGGGGGGGTAGTTGCGGCGACGACTCAAAGGCGGAAAGTGACGGTTACGGAGACGGTGAAGAGTGGTTTGAATGGGAGGAAGGTGGGAGTTGTGGTTTAAGGTGTTCGATGAACGCGTTTATTGTTTGGACTTTGAAAGTCGAATGTTTAGTGACAACTGGTGGCTATTTTGATAGAAAAAGTATGTAATGACAACTTGGTTTAAAAAGTGGGATTTTCTATTGTATACAAAACAATAGTTAATTTGATTCAGTACCTCATTTGTTTTTCTCAATGTTTACATACAAAGAATATTTGGGAGTGATAAAACAACATAATATATATATGGAATATGCAAATAGTGATTGTGATGATATCATTGGAAGCTTACAGACTATGTATGATCTTGGTCTTGAAAACCTTTGCTTCACAAGCTTTTCCATCTTGTGATAGAAACAGTGTGTTTGGGATAGGCAAAAGGTATTGTATTGTAGATCTGAATTGTCTTCTGATGGTTATGGATAAAAAGGTTGCAGACTGGAAAATGTCATGAAATTGTCTGCTAGAATAATCTGCATAGAGTGATTAACCTTTTAGATTTGGATATCTCTGGTTATTTAATAGCAATAATCATTAAAGGAGTGTTTGGGTTTATGTAATCACTGGATAGTAGATACCATAAGGATAGTTTCGTGACATAGAATGCTTCTTGCTTCTATGACTGAAGATTGTTTTTTTTAGAACGGCTTGGTTTGAAGATTGTTATATGTGGAATTAATGGTTACGCAGATGGCTATGTATCTTGATAAGCTCCTCTCTTTTCATTCGATATTGCCCCATATATATTGGGATGTTTAATGATGGCACTGGTTAGTAAGTATCATAAGCATAGTTCCTGTGTTGGTAAAGATGGAATTATCTCAGCATAGAAGTCTTGCTGTATGGATCCGTAGTATAATTATTTTGAGCAATCAAGGCTGGGGTCTGCTATACTCACCTGCAACCCAATTAAGGTTGAAAGACAGCATAGGTGTAGAGGTGGTAATTTCGACCGAGTACTTATGAATGGGTCGATTCAGGTTATGTTCTATCGCTAACTGGTATAATAAAGAGACACGTCAGTCGGGTCGAAAGTCACCCGAAAAACAAAGGCCTCATTAATCATTTAACTAAAAGAATTACATTATTACTAAACTACAATTTTTGTTATGATATTTGACACACAATTTTTTTTTGCAAAACTTGTAAACATATCTGGTACATATGACATGTTACCCTGCCCATCCGACCCGTTCTCTTTCCCTCACTTTTACAAACCAAAGACATAATTCTTGCTATACTAGTTTAAAGATGGGATTGCTTTGGAAGAGATGGCAAAGCAACCACGTCTATTTCAACAGCTTTGGCATCAGCAATGCCTGGTATGACATGTTACAATCATCAGTTTCAGAAACTCACAATGAATCTTCAATGACGAGACACTTGGAAGGATCAACACTTAGCCTCTTACATTAATGAAAAAAGTTAAAATGACTGAAAACGACTCTTCCCAACCTGCAAATGGTAACTTATTCGAATACAACTTAAAATTGATAGCTTATCTTTGTTTCAATGCCCCTTAACTAATTCATCAAATGGTAGGCACCAGGTCTAACCGGATACAGCCGGGTATCGGTCGGGTCTAATCGGATATAGCCGGGTCTTTGCCGGAATTTCCGGGTCTAGCCGGGACTTGGCCGGAATAGCCGGGTCTTGGTTGGAATAACCGGGTCTTGACCGGGTCAAGCCGGGTCCTGGCCGGAATACGGGTCTAGCCGGTTCTTGGCCGGAATAGCCGGGTCTTGACCGGGTCTAGGCCGGAATAGCCAGGTCTAGAAGGGATATAACCGAATAAAGTCGGGTCTAACCGGATATAGCCGGGTTTTGACCGGGTCTTGGCCGGATATAACCGAATATAGCCGGGGTTTGTTCGTATAGTGGTGTTTTACATATATGAAGAAATGACTATAAGAATGTTTCCATTGTGACAGCACAAAGTAAACAAGAGCAAAAAGCTACAAAAATATATACTCATTATTTTTGTAGTAAAAGGCTAAGTTACGGGATTAAGCATAAGGCCTTACGTGTTTAGATGCCTTTCATGAGCTTCATGCAACATGATTACTGAAATACTGTTTCAACTCAGGGTTAGAAAGACTTTCACGAAGTAATACTCCATCAATAAGATACCTAACCATACATAAAGATAAGAAATTTGCATAAGTTGTCGGGTATCAATGCGGATAATGCAATAACAGTAAATAAGGTTATCAAAATGTGTGAGTTTAGTTAATACGAGTTCTCTCTGATGTCGTGTCCTCAAATCTTATAGCATAACCGACTTCATCGCCCAATCGGACATCAAGCTCTTGTCCAACTCTTCTTAAAATGTCAAGAAACAAACAAAAACCATGTCATACTCAACCACGTAAAACCATGATCAGAACATAAACTCTAACAACCGCATTCTACTCTCTTTTTTTGCCTCTTTCGGCTAGAGATAAAACCAAGACTGACTTACTCTTTCAGAACATTAAATGATCCGGTATTGCATTTAACCGATACTTATGTCTTTCCTCTTTAGGTTTACCAATAATGACTAAGCTAACTCGGTTGAGAAACTAAGCATGTGAGGTTCTTCTTGATATATGTAAAAACTATGCCAAATAACATAACTCGTTTGAAGTATATATATACAAGTTATAACAAAATTTGACCATTAGTCAATATCACTTTCAGAAAAGCCTAACAATAACAAACTTATACAGCATACTTATATATTCACATATATTAGGCACTTTCAGAAAAGCCTAACAATAACAAACTTATACAATAACATCAATTGCAGATTCAATTGTACGCGTATACTTATATATTCACAGTGAACCCTGTCCGAAAATTTTGTGTTATGTAAATATAACTGAATCTGAAATTTTGGGTATTCGGATATAAAAAACTTTTATCGCCAAATTTCGGATATCTAAATTGAAAAAACGTAGCTAAAATAAGGGTTCTAACATAAAACCGAAATTTCGGATATCCAAATTTGTAATATAACTAGTTATTAACAAGTCCCTTAAATTTTTTAAACTGACAACAAAAACATTATTTTTGAAAATGTCACATTCGCTTTAGTCCACAAAAAGCAATGAGACGATTCCAATGGCGGACCTAGGGGGTTCCCGGGGATTCATGGGAACCTGATTGATGTTTATCGCGTAATGTATTTTTTTGTTGATACCATAATAATCGTATTTACCTCTTTAACAAATCTTTATATATTAAATAACTGTCTAAATTCATGCAGTAACTGTTTGTGAAAGAGATTTCAAACATGTAGAAAATATAGCCCTCCAATGACAAAATCAAAAACCTAACAACAAAAAACCAAAAAGACCAAACATAACTTTTGGTTCGAGGTTTGGTTTTAGTCACCTCCCTTTATACTCGGTAAAAAAATTATGATTCACCTGATGATTTAGTGTTTTGGGTCCGCCCCTGTCTATGTATATACACTTGCATTGGCTATGTTTGGCAAATCTAGCAATAGATGACATTTTGAACATTTCTGACAATTTTCAAATCTTCTGTATTTCTCAAAAAAAAATTGTAGAATTTTGAGTTTTGTATGTTGGTGCAATCCTATGTTGATACCACACAAAATGGGTCAATTTTGTATTTTCTCTAAAAATTGATAAAATGTTATGATTCATACCCTGAACTAGAAGAATAACCCTCTGTTCTTCGTCACCGTCAAATTGCTTTACTTATTTCACTGTATATACTTGATCCACATTTTAACCGTTTTAGCCGTCACGTTTTGTGAAATAGTTAATGTGTACCTCTCGCAGCTCCGGATTCAGACGTTGTTGATCTCCCAATTGAGTATTACTGCAAATTAGAAAAGCATATATATCTATGAAAGAGCCATAATGTTTTGGGCACATTACACATACCAATCTTTTTTTCACTTGTGGTTCTTTCTACTGGATGGAAGCCTCTTCACCGCCTAAATAAAATGATGAGCTGTTGGCATCGAATACAGTGTCTCCTTTTTCCGCTGTAGATGTTGACCTTGAAGCTCTAACGGGGTCTTGTTGGATATATTTTGGTGGCAAAAGGGGGGAATTGAGCCAGCGAAAATCACCCGTTAGTGTTAGCAAGTTCCAACACTAGTACACATGGCTATTTCGACCCACCATGTTTATCTCCAAACCCAAACCTATAAATTGTAAAAACTTCCTGCCTAAGTTCGTAATTGGCGCTATATCCTTCCCCCCAAATCCACCATCTATAAAAACAAAGACATACAGTTACACCTTTTCACACACAAACAAAAAAGAAACCAATAATGGCGATAGCATTAGGCCCTGGCAAATTTTACGGCAACAGTCTACCTCGTCCTTCGAATCTACACCGATATCAAATACAACACCGACCGGGTCGATCCACCCATTTGAGTACTTGACCCGATTATGTCATGGCCTGAAGATGCTCATTGGTCCATGAGTGGGTTAAGTTTTAATCGCCATAGGTTACAAGGCCGTATCGAAGGCGATACCGAAAAGATTCAAAACCATATGGAAACATGTATTCAAAAACGACAAGACTCCTTAAGCCCTAACTTCAAAAAAATTAAAAAATTTGGATCGAAAAGTCCAAGTAGTCTTGCTGTGCCCCCTGCGCCGATAGCGAATAAGCGAAAGAGGCGGTTTTTAGGGTTGGTTGATGAGGTGGTGGGAAGAAGTGGCCTGTGAGGAAGCTTTCGGATGAGTTTGATTAAGTTGCGGCGAAAAAATAGGAGTTGGAGATGGAGGGGGAGGCGAGGACTCGAGGGCGGAAAGTGGCGGTTACGGAGACGGTGAAGAGTGGTTTGAAGGGGAGGAAGAAGCCAAATAAAAAAGAAACCAAAATCGGATGATTCTCCCTTTTACAATCAAGACAAAGAAAAACGAATCTAAATAATACCATACATGCCTGATAAGTTAAGTTTAACCATGGTGATACAAATATTCAACTGCATAAACAAAATAAACCTCAAAGTATAGAAAATGTAGAATAGGTAAAAACCAAAACTTTAGAATAAATAACATGAGATGGTGAAAGTTTAATGGTCAATGGCCGGAGGGGCGGAGATGACAATCAAAGAACCTGCACAAAAGAAAAGAATAAATGACATGAGTAAGGTTAGATGTTCGATTGGATTCAGGCACGGAAAACTTTCCATGTGCATCATCGCTTTTCTTTCTACCTGCGCTTACGGACTAAAGGGCATAGATGCAATCGTCAAAACTTCGTTTAGGCAGCTAAATTCTTCACATGTTAAAAGCTTTAGCGAGATGTGGGTCTAACCGGAACTCAGTCATTTTTAGGCCATCATTAGACTCCCTTGGGTTGTTAATGCTCCCGAAATCCATAGTTGATACATGTAGTTAAGAATGTTAAGTTTAGGTGGGGGGTCCGTGAACTCGAAAACAAGTAAATTGTGGATTTTTGACGACTTCGGAAGCAAAAGTACGTTCCCCAGATTCGCCTTCTGGATTTCTGGGATGGGGTTGTCGAAGCATTTTCGTTTTGTCCGCGTTTTGAGTAAAAAGACGCTAACATGTACCGAGCCTAATAGTAAAAAAACTAGAAGACCTAAATTTTGCTTAGTTAGTGCAACTTTTGTTTAGTCTCATTCATGGTCTAATAGTAAACAAGAAACAACGGAACCTTTCGATTATACAAGACATAAATTTAGCTAAGATAGTGTAATCTGACTACAACTTTCAACAAAATTCATTATGCAGATACACCATGGTCTTGCATTAAGATGTCAAGGGTCAGTTCTACAGATGACTTAAAACACCCATAACAAAACACCCATAATCTCCAAGTACACGTCCGACAGATGACTTAAAAAAATACCAATAAAAATCAAAACTAAAGTGTCCTGATAAAGGTCATCCCAACTCTATTGATACATATGATTAGTCATCAGGAATGTAAATACACTCTTGCGTCTCTTACAGTACTTATGCAACAGGAAAATTAAAACACACTTACAAAAGTATTTGACAAAGTAACGTTTATATAACTACGATATGCAGTGCTCCTTATTGCAGAGTTTAATCAAGAAAGCTTGGTATTAGACCTGCAAGTGTTCAAAAATAACACCAACTTATTGTTGATTTATTAATAAACTCATGTAGGCATCAGATTTTACAAAAAGGGAGAACATAGTACCTCATATATTTTGAAGCACACCGAGAATACGCTGCAACTCACTGACAACAATTTCTATTTTCATCCGCTCTGCTGGGGAATCCACAGAGCATGATACTCCAATCTTAATAGTTGCAGCGAAACATTCTT
>BQNB010076192.1:1308-31230 GCA_026074375.1 Tanacetum coccineum | reverse complement strand
TGAACCAAAACGCAACCAATGTCAAAACGCAATGAGTCAAAACGCAACCAATGTCAAAACGCAATGAGTCAAAACGCAACGAGTCAAAACTCAACGAGTCAAAACGCAACGAGTCAAAACGCAACGAGTCAAAACGCAACGAGTCAAAATGCAACGAGTCAAAACGCAACTAGTCTCAAAACGCAATGAGTCAAAACGCAACAAGAAGAAAGTCAAAACGCAACAAGAAGAAAATCAAAACGCAACATAAATTTTGCCAGAGAGTCAAAACGCAACGACGAAAAATACCACTTTTTCCACCAAAAATCGCCCAATAATCACCTTTTTGACCTCTTAACTTGATTTCTCTTGCACAATTAGCTACCTTATGCCTAGATCTTGCTTAATAACATAAACATTCACACATCTAAGCACAAAAATTTGGGTTTGATTTTTTTCTATTGACTTCTTTTTGACCACGAATTTGATCTTGTTGAACCACACGAATCAACCACGAATCCACACGTAGCTCTGATGCCAATTGTAGGATCCCGCTAACACTTCACTTCATACAATCGATCACAAAATCAAACCAAGAAAATGAGAAAGAGTGATTGAGTTGTTTAGAGAGAGAAAGAGGAGAGAGAATTGAGAGAGAAAAGAGAAAAGACATTTTAGATATTTTGAACAACTTTCTTTTCCAAGTGGAAAAGTTCCTTATATACCCCGACACTTAAAAGTGACGCGCGGGATATATAACTAGGACCCGGGCTCGGGTTTTGCTTGAGATTAAACCCGAAACATATACAATATTAGATTAACTATCGAGCCCGATTCCCGATATTATACTATTACAACATTAACTAATTAAAGACCGAAGCTCCATCGTAGAGTGACCGAACTTCCTTGTTCGACTCAATAAATTGAGGCTAACATAGTTTATAGCATGTATCCCCCTCACGGGTTTATGAAAACATTCAAGAGATTTAAAAGTAAGGCTATGAACTCACCTTAACAATATAGTACAGGGAAATCTGATTGATGGCAAATGTATATGAAATAAAAGTAACGGCTTTGTCACACGCAACCTGGGGTAATATGTCAAGTCTTAGTTTGATTTTTATGTTTCAAAAAATTATAAAGTATAATGTATATCTTTGATTGAATTATTATGGAGTATTGTATCACCGTTCGGGCCATCATAATTCAGAGGTCATTCAGTAAACGTTTGAGGAGCTAGGGCACTTTAAATCGTAAACCCAACAACTCAGTCAGAACGTAATACCAAGATGAAACCCCTTAATATGAAGCTCCCTAGTATTGTGATACGATATAGATTCGGGACAGGATTTTTATAAAGCACATTCATGATGAATTTTTTTTAATAGTTATAACATAATTGGTTTTAAGCGTTTTGCTTAATAACTGGAAATGATAAGCACGTCAAGCGTTAATTAAAGTTATGTCTTATAAAGTTTTGAACACATTTCTACACTTTTTCAAAATGTTACATTTTAGACCCTTAAGAATGAAAAATGGCAAAATATACCCTTGGAGTTTTTACTTTTACAAGTTTGGTCCTTCTAGTTTAAAAGATGTACAAAGTAAACCTTGTATTTTGGAAAGTGACATAATAGACCCCTACAGTTATAACTTTGATAAAATGACATTTTCAGTCCTTTAGTTATAAATTTCAGAAAGTTACGATATATACCCTTAAGCATGAAAAATGTATCGTTTTTAGTCCAAAATCCATAATAATGATATTTTTCAATATGAAAAGTAATTTGCAGGTTATTGCTTATTAATGTAAGCTAAAATATAAAGGTTTAACGTAACGAAAGTTCAAAATAACGATTTGTTAAGCTAGAAATCAAAACGGGTCAAATTAGGGTTTTAAAATGAAAACGCGCGGGTTTTAAGCTTCAAGCTTTTAAGACATAATAAAATACTTATAATATTGTTATATAAACTTATTAGAATAGATTATAACAACATTTTACAAGTTTAGCTTATAGATTAAGCAAAAACATGAAATTAGGGTTTCATGAGTTCGGTTTGGATCAAAAAGGGGAAAACACATAGGTTTTTGAGTTCAAAACTTTTTACAATAGTGTAAGCATGATTATATGAACATTATAAGAGTATTGAAACAGAATGTGAGCTTATGGAACCTGGTTTTGGGCTTATAGCTTGGAAACGGGTCAAAATGAGGACTTTTGCACTCGTACGCCTAGAATAACAACTCTGAGGCTTCAAGGCTTGGTTTCTTCACTTGTTTTATTCTCTTGGTACTTCTTAGGACTTCTCTTGATGTTCTTGATCAGACCTTGGACTCCATTGATGGTTAGAAAGAAAGATTGAAGGTGTGATTTGAAATGGAAGGGTTTCACCCCTTTATATAGGTGTGAATTCACCTTGGTGGCCAAGGAAACTTGGTGACCAAGGCTTGGACATGTGTAGCAGCTAGGAGATAATGTGTAGAGGCTATGGCATGAGTTAGCAAAGCTGGAAACTATCATGGATGTGTTGGAAGGTTTTTAAAGGGTGTTTGTTGTCGTGGCTTGAATGGAAGAAAAGAGAGGTGATGTAGCCAACTTGGTGGACAAGTTACTTAAGGGAGGTGCTTGCTAGGGTGCTTGTGACCTGGTTATGAGGTCATAGAGGTGGTAGGATGGTTGCTTGGTTATCAAAATAGGTAAAAAGGAGGGAAAAGGAGTATAGAGTTCAAACTAGTTCGAGTTAGGGTTTTTGGTTTAAATTTCGTGTACATTGGGTAATAAGGATGGATTATGAAATGTAAGGTTGTATATTAAGTATTTATAACTTAATTGATTAGTGGTTTAGGTTTAAGATGGGTAAAAATGAAGAAATGAGTCACTGGTTAGAAACTAGCTCGGTTTTAGGGTTTAGTGTTTCGTTTTAGGTTTTAAGGTTTTTAAAATATGTATGAGAGCTTATGAGTAGAGTAATTAGGGTTTAAATGTCACATATTGAGTATAGTATCTTGTACAAAAGTGGTGGTAAAGAAACTAAAATGAAAACGGTGGTAAAACGGCTATTTTAGATGTCATGCTTAATGACTTGTACATTGTGCTTTTAAGGACTGGTACATTGACTTCGAGGGAGTTTATATTTCAAATGAGATGTATTGATACTTGTTCATATGCTTTGATTGCTTGTACATTGATTTTATATGTATACATTACATATAGTTAGGGTTTAAAGGTAAACGTTTAACGTTTAAAGCCTGTTTTGATATAACATTGCAAATGGTACATTATATGAGTAATGTACTTTGTAAAAATGATATTAAGATATTTACTTGACATATTGGGATGTTTATATGATATAAACATAGATATAGATGGCATAGGTTCTTTAGTTATGCAAGTAATATAATAAAGCAAAAAATTTCCCCGTAAAAAGGTGGTTCATATATAGTAGATAGATAGTATATTGTATCTAACTTAATAGATGGATATTTACATTGATGAAAATTGTACGTTGTTATATCCTATTTTCGCCTCTATGATCATTGGACCTTCCGTTCCTTCATCTTCCCCCAGGGGTGGAAAAAAGATTTCCGGATTGGGAGAGAAACTCTATGTAATCCTTTGTCTAGCCACCCTTTCCCAAGGTTGAACCATTAGGATAGCTAGCGCTTCATCCTTCCTGGAAGTTTCTTCTTTCTTTGTTACCTTAGGTTGTTCCTTCCTGTTGTTCTGTTTGAGTTCCTTAATCAAATGTGACAGCTTTCCTGCTTTTAGCATTTCCTCAAACTGTTTCTTCAGGTGCATACATTCGTCCGTGTTATGTCATACTTCACCATGAAACTCGCAGATCTTGGCATGGTTCTGTTTCTCAACCGAAGTTGTCATTGGTGGCGGAGCTTTGAATTTTCCTTTGTCTAAGGCGAAAATTTCTTTAGGGGGTTTTTGTGAGTAGGGAAAACCGATCATGCTTCCTTTCTGACCTTTGTTGGTTCCAGAAGCCTCATTTTTTAAAGTTTTGCTTTTGGTTGCCCTCACGCTGTTTCCATGGTGGAAACGTTTTCTTTTGTTCGTGACTTGAGGCTGCCACTTCCCCCCGAGGAAAGATGTGGTTACTCTCATCATTTCGTCAACTGTTTTTAGGATTTTGTCATGGAGACGTTTGATGAGTTTAGGGTTTGTAATTTCATGCATGAATCCGAAGATTCTCATTCATTCTGGAGCCCCCTTGACATCACTGCTTTCCAGTTTATACCTTTTCACAAAGTCTTTCGTAGGCTCTCACTCCCGCTGTTTGATGTTATGGATTTCTATGGGATCTTTAATGCATTTCTTCTGCTGGAGATAATTTTCCAGAAATGCTTTCTTCAGATCATCATAACTATCTATTGATTTAGGCGGAAGGTCATCAAACCATACTCTCGTATTTCCCATCAGCGTAGAGTTAAACATGTGGCACCCTGTTGGCATAGCCCATCATTCCGTTTTTGCTGCCGTCTGGAAAATTTTCACATGATCCTCCGGATCTTCACTTCCATCATACGTCTTAATATGGCTGGGCATCCTTGTTTTTGGGAAGTCGAAGTAACAGATTCTAGGCGTAAAAGGATCTATCTATTCACATACCCATGGCTAAGACAATTCATCCTCTTCCTTACATAATTTCTTCTTCTTCGATCTTGACTTATAGTGCCCGCCTTCACTATCCTCACTCTCTGAGAGAGATTCTATGTATTTTGAATGGGAGTGTTGGCTGTAGCTGTCTGGGCGTGCGGATACACTCTTCCCCTACTTCCTAGTCTTTTAAACACACCTCCTTTTTTGACCTCTGCCTTGGTGATCTTGACCGCTCACGCCTTATTCTTAAGAACACGCACCCGACACACAACATCTGCTCTATCAGAAGCGGTTAAATGTGGATACTCAAACATGAACCTTTTAATCTCTGGCCAGTTTACATTACATGTGAATATGATAAAGAACTGTAGATTTCCTAACTTTCAGAAAATAGCAAGAGCATCTAAATAATGGGCATACATGTATCGCGGACCGCCTGTAAAAGACATAGGAAGGATAATTCTTCCTCCAACTTCATAACCATCTGGCTCTCCTCGAGAAATTGCATCATACAACCCTGATAAGTAGTCACTTCGAATATCATTTTGTTTTTTTCTTTTATAGTCCAGCCGTTTCTGTTCAACAGCACAGAACACACCAACAACGTATTGTTGGAAGAGTCTACCTCCTCTAAATAGAAGGTCGTATTGCTGCAATCTAAAATGAAGTTGGTATCTGTAGTAAGCAAGCATCGTCAACCTTTTTCCCCTACCAACACCATTAGCTTGAATTGGTCCTCACGTTCCCTTGTAAACTCAGGACCTCGTTTGGAGTTCCACCTAACCTTAAGGATGGGAATGCGACTCCTCTTCAATTGCTTGATTTCACTGTCCATTACTTCTACCGGCTCTTCCACAAAGTGGAGCTTGTCATCAACATGTAGTTCTTCCAACGGAATCACAAGTGATTCATCGACAAGACACTTTTTTTCAGATTGACACGTGAAACGTGTTTATGAACTTTCGGCTTTAATTGTATGTGTAGTTTCAAGTTTATAGGAAACCGTTCCTACCTTAGCCAACACTTGTAGAATGATGTTGCCTTTCTCTAGTAAGGTGACGTAAATGTTTACTTATTTGCTATGGTTACTAATTTGATTTCCCAAAGTAAACGTGTTTTATGGGTAACCACACAAATCTTGCTTTTCAATGATTAATAGAAAATAGATTTAATTGAAAAAAAAATTATGTGTGACAACTCTTAGCATGCATGTCCTAACCTGATTTATACATAGGTGATCAGGCTATGTATATTTTTGAGGGTCTAATGACGCTATGCTCAATTTCGTCAAAATAGTACAAAATAAAGTTTATAGGATGAAAAACAATGTTGGTTTATTATTTCATGATAAATAACAAGGTAGTTTCATAAAAGTTGGATGTAAAATGTTTTGTAAGGTGATTCATAAAATGTTGGTGATATAATTCGTGAATGATGGTAAAATGTTTTATCGTGTGATAGTGAAATGTTTTCAAAAGCTATAAATGCTTCAGAAGTGGTTTGCAATGAATGAATGAAAAATTGGAGAAAAAAAAAAAACTAATATTTGACAAGATTTACTCAACACATTAAATTGATAAAAAAATTATTAAGATCATTCGAACAGTACAACGGGAATTAAAAAGAAAATACAACAAGAATTCCGAAAGGGATGAAAGTCTAAGTCATGTGATATAATCCTCCCGTGTTGTCAATGTCATGATTTGGTTCTCCTCCTCCTAAGCATACACCATTCCTCGGCTTAGTACTCGGGTCTTCAACACACGGAGCAATCACTCCCTGTAGTGCCCTTGATTCCCCACATTCATAAGCAATGATAGTTCTTTGCTTGTTACCATTAATGGGACGCCAACAATCCTTTGTCAAATGACCGACTTTCTTGCAGTTAGTGCACTTGGGTGCACACTCTACATCATGGTGATAGTTGCACTTAGGGCATAGAGGTTTAGAACCTCTGTTAACGTTTCATTCTCTCCAGACCCTCAACAACGAAAGCATTAACAACATTTTGTTTCTTTGGAAGTTTGTTATTGATTCTGGTTGTCGTTATTGAATTGTCTCTTGCTTACCTATGCCGCCCCCCCGGCTTGCCTTTCCGTATATGTGCGGAGTTCTGATCATCAAGTCGTGTGCCAACTGCGATATAAATCAAAATCAAGAGTCTTTGGTCCTTGGCAGACATGTACATTTCCATGAAGTGTTATCGGGAAGTCCACCGATATAACTAGTCAATCTTTGCGGTTTCAATCATAAGAAACCATGGTGCACATCAAGGCTATTTCTTGGAAACGTTGAGTGAAGCGCAACATCGTTCCCCCTGACCTTAAGAATTCCACAAGTTTAATTTTCAAGTTACTTCTTTTTCTTGATTTCACCATTTGGACAATATTTGTCCGTCAATTTCTTCTTGAACATCTCCCAAGTCATAGCATAGGCAGCATCATGACCTAAGGTTCTCATATGACCATTCCACCAGGTTAGTGCAGCACCAAGCAGAGTGCATGTAGCAAACTTCACTTGATTTTCAATGGCACAACCGCTAATGTGGAATACTGATTCCATCTTTTCGAGCCATTGAGATAAGCCAACAACGCCTTTAGTTCCCTTGAAGTTCAAGGGTTGGCATTTCATGAAGTCGGGATAGGTACAGACACGTGCAGGTTGCACAGGCCTTCTGATTCCTCCTCTTGAATTTTGGCTATCGTCATCCTGAGTTTGGGTAGAGTTTCTTTAGATTGCCTGATCAATCATGGCTTGAATGGATTCTGGAGTCATGGCGTCGTTTGTTCCTTGTCTTGTTACAGGCATGATTCTTCAAAATTAGAGGAGTAATAAAAGAATTAGTTTAGTTCTCTAAGTCGTGCTCCGAAGATGAAATGTTGTGAGATGCTATGTTAATGTCTGGTAAGATTCTTTGGACCATTGTGTTATTCGTAATGTTTTGAGAAATGTTTTAGTATTTATATAAATAATTCTTATATAAATTTAAGATATACGTAAAGAAATGTAAGCACGTAGATAACCTATGTACGCACTTAGTATAACCAACTAATGTTAAAATGGTGCATGTTATGTAAGCATGTATACCAGATGCAAACCAGTAATGTATGTATGTCCCTTGAAAATTTTTGTATGGTGCAATGTTTGAAAATGGTTATAGTCTAGGTAAAATATGCGACAATAGTTTCTATATAGCCAGGCTCCTACCAATCGTAACACCGCCACAAAATGGGGTGCATACGGAAATGATGTTTTCGGGAGTGTTACTTCAAAATACTATTGCACCAGTTATGAGAACGACCTCTAAGTGTCTTTTGAAAAGTTATCTTGTATTTATTTGGAACTCCAATGCCATCAAGTAAAGCACCTCGCACTAAATACCTAAGAAAACATGTTTTTTTAAACGTCAACAATAATGTTGGTGAATTTATAGGTTTTATAAATTTAATGAAGTGGATAGCAAGATTTCCCTGTAATAGAGTAGCAATTACAATATCACAAAAATGTATTACGAAATGCACTAAGCTCATGACACTGAAGCTCAACAATGTATGTATCAACTACATATAAATAATGGTGCCCAATGTAGATGTTCAACCCGTAACATCTATGAGTCTGACATGGTATGCGTTCGTCGTCTACGTTCACCAGAATACTAGCAAGCGCTACTGCCCGAAGCTGTATGTTAATATCCTAAATAGAGCTATTCATAACATTCGCTCTCAATAATAAATTAACAATGTACAAATAGCAATTAACAGTTCATAGATGATGGCGTCCAAAAGTGTTTTTATTAGCTACTTAGGCAAACTCGTAATATTCAAATTTAAAATATACTTGCATCCATTTGTAAAACAAACATGATCTCATCCCTGAGATTTGATATATGCTTGAAAAAGTATAAAAGTGGGGACTATAAACTCACCTTAGTGATATAATGAAGTAGCAACGAATATGAAGCGAGCAAGGTAAATGGTGCACGCGAAAAATAATGCAAAACTTTATCCGCTACCTAAATGAATAATATGCATATCACTAATCATGTAAACAAACTAAAATTTAGCAATCTTGTCCTTAGTATTGTGCTTGAGTTTGAGAAATATTACTTGTTTAAAATGATTATTCATGAAAATTGGCCAAATGTATCAGGTCAAAATCTCTTACCATTAAATGTGTAAATTATGATATCGGAGAATTTAGAAACTAGGTCGCAAGTACTTTCATAGTTAATTCAATCGACACTTAGTTTGGTCTCTAAATGCGTAAATTAATTAAGCGAAGGTATGACGAAAACAAATTAAAAGTGTTAATACTTAAGTTTTATTTATAAAATTTGGGGGACAAACATAGAGTTTTAACACTATCTACAGCTCGTACTCTACTAAATAATAAACCCAAAAGTGGTTTGGAAAACTAGGTCATGGCGTCAGTAACTTTTGTTAAGTAAACTTCGTCTAAAAACATCGTTTAAGTAGTTTAAAATAAGGCTAAACGTGTGCGGGTCGCCTGGCAGTTTCATACTTAGAAAATAAAGATGACATTTTAGCCCATATTGTTTGCGTGGTTAGAGTTTTAATGTCAGATTGTAGGTTCGATACTCCAATTTAGGCCAAACTAAAAAACCAGGGTAGCGTAAATCTATTGGACACTTTATAACCCTACTACTACTTATCTTTTATAAGTTTTGTATGACGGGGTCATTAACTAGCTCGAAAGTGGGTCGAAAGATGGGGTTACACGCAAACAGTCATGACTGTTTGCACACAGTGTGTTCGACTAAATGTCGCCACCTGTGAAGAACAGCCAATTTGGCACGCGAATTGTGGGCAATTTACTAAACAAAAAGGGATGACGTTTGTTCTAGCTTAAAGTTGGTAAGTCAGGTTTCAAGTAACAATATTTGGTTCGGCATTTCAGCTAGTAATATTGACACCGTAATTCGAAGAAAAAGGGGTTCGTTGGTTGTTTTACAAAAAATAACGTGACTGTTTTTTTGACAACTTTAAGGTCTTGTAACTTGATGAAAATAAATGATTTCAGAGGCAAAACAAAGTATTCCATGTCCTCCTTAAGACTTAAGCAATATTTGATTATCTACCCTACTTATAGAGGTCGAATGGTGCACTCAATTTATTGTGTGGGCTGCGTTTCGTAATAACGTATCCTATGCGTTTACTTGTTACCTAACCACGAGTCTAAGCCATAATGGCTGACATTCTATGCCTATTATCCTCGCATAATATGGTCCATGTTTCATAAATCACTTACAAGTTCTCATGGGGTTTTTACTTGTTTAATCGCCATACATCAGAAAGGTAAACAAAGAGACTTGAGTTTTTGTTTTTAACAAAATTCAAGCATACAACTATGGACATCAAACATTGCGATAAATATGATAAATGAACAGGAAGCTGTTTGCTCACAGAAAACGTAAGGACGAATGCGTAACGACTGGACCCAACAAAGATGATGAATGCTCAAACCCTTTTCCCCTCACGTATACAAAAACACAAACCACACACCCCAAATAGAAATTTTGCTTGCAACCTCTTGTACCCCTTATGAACTAATACCACCCATACCTGTTGCCTTAGTGTTCGAATTAACAAAAAACGAATCACCCAAAGAAAACCTAGTTAGGGTTTTCTAGGGTTTTTGGTGTATAATGACGGTACAAAGAAAAGGGTGTGGTTTTGTTTGCGTGCTGTGTATGAGTCGAAACCAGAAAAACCAAAGTGAGACAATAAAGTGTGATATTGAGGATGTTGTTGTAGCTGTGGTTTCAAAGAGGTGTGTATGGTTTTATACTTGAATGTCCTTGCATGCATAGTAACTCCTTTGTGGGTCACGTTTTCTTGTTAACCCTAATATGGCAAAGTATTTTTGGGTTTTGCCAAGGTCAATGTATAGTAATTAAAAGGGAGGAACTGTTTGGAACGTGGAGGCAAAACCAAAGAGATGGCAGCTACATATCACATGTATGCGTGGGTTTTAGAGATAAAAAGAGGCTCATGAAATCTTGTGTATATCCTAACTATTTAAAAAGTGGGGCTGTTTGGGTTTTATAAAAAAATCATGGGCTTGTACATTGGGTGATATGGTTAAGGTAGGAGTAGATTATATATATCTTTTCCAATTTTAAGTGTATACTACTGATTTTGGAGTTGGATTAGTATCCACGCATGGTTTTTGTCTAGCGTGTAGAGATTTTATTTGATTCCTTGAATTGTAAAACGGTAATTTTACTTATATTACCATAGCAAACAAGTGTAGGGCTTTAACTCGTTTGCTTGCTCTTTGAATTTGAAGGCTAAATGGTGGTTAAGGACACAGATGGCATACATTCGATTTTTGATTAGTTAAGTCGTAAAAAAATGATAGCTAAGATATTTAGCTTAATCGTAGTCTTGTTCATGGTATTAGAAGGCCTTGGTTAAGTTTTTTACTTATTATGGTTTAACTAAGCGATCTAAATTAAAGTAAGGCCGTATAAATGGAAAAATGGAGTAATCGAATTGGTAAGAGACCTTGAAAACATGGGTGTTTATAGATGGTTAGAAAGAAAGAATTAGTGTGAGTTGAAATAAAAGGGTTTTACCCCTTTATATAGGTGTGAACCACCTTGGAGGCCAAGAAAACTGGTGTTAAGGCTTGGAGCTGGAGTATATGATTCATGGAAGCTACAAGGTGATGTGGAAGAGCTATGGGATGAGTTAGCAAAGCTAGGACTAGGTTTGAGGTGTTGTTTTGCGTATAAGTTTGTAGCCTGCGCTTAACGTGTATGCCCAAGGAGGTAATGTTGCCTCTTGGGTACCAAGTAGGGAGCTTGAGGTGCTTGTGTGCAGCTAAGAGATGAGAGGGTGAGTCATGGAGGAGTGGTGATTGCTTGGTTGGTTTTCAAATGGGTCATTTTGGAGGGAAAAGGTAATCGGGTAGATTAGGGCTCGTTTAGGGTTTTTAAGGTTTAGTATTAGTGTTAGGGTTATAGTTTAGTGTTTAGGATTAGTGGTTAAGGCTTGGTTTTAAGTTTTAGGGCTTAATTTTAGGTTTAAGGTCAAATTAGGGTTTATGGTTTCGTTTTAGGTTTTAAGGTTTTTAAAAATATGGTATGGCGCTTAGGATAGAGTAATTAGGGTGTATTTTACATGTTGTATATTAAGTGTAGTAGCTTGTACAAAAGTAGTGGTAAAGAAACTAGAATAAAAACGATGGTAAAACGGCTATTTTGGATGTTATGCTTAATGACTTATACATTATGCTTTAAAAGAATGTACATTTATATATGGAGGGAAAACATATTCAAATGAGATGCTATATTACTTGTACATGTGCTATGATTGTTTGTACATTGATTTTATGTGTATACATTACATATAGTTAGGGTTTAAAGGTAAGCGTTTAACGTTTAAAGTCCGTTTTGATATAACGTTGCAAATGGTACGTTAAATGAGTAATGTACTTTGTAAAAATGATATTAAGATATTGACTTGACATATTAGGATGTTTATATGATATAAACATAGATATAGATGGCATAGGTAGGGGGGGGGGGGGTTGGGGGGGGGGGGGGGGGGGGGGTTGCGTTAGGCTCGTTAACTTTAGTTATGCAAGTAATGTAATAAAGCGAAAAACTTCCCCATAAAAAGGTGGTTCATATATAACAAATAGATATTACATTGCATCTAACTTAATAGATGGATATTTACAATGATGAAATTTGTAGGTTGATATTTTCCAATACTTTCTCCCACAGTCTAGATGTATCTGCCATGTCACAGTGAGGAGTATAATGTGAAAAAAAGAACTGGCAGCTCCTTCCGGTGTAGCAGACCGCACACAGCATCCTCAAATGCAATATCCCATTTCCTTTCATCACCAGTAGACTCAATGCTTTGCACGCAGCTCGTAAGTCCAGATAAAAAACACTGTTTGACAGTTTGACTTCTAGAGAATTCCATGCATCCTTTTTTTGTATGACATATAAACATTCTTAAAAGTATAATTCGCCTGAAGTTGATCACTACGCGAGCCGCTCCAATTAGATATTTGCTGGTTTTCTGTGATGACCAACTTTTCCTATCAGAATACCATACAAATTCTGATGGGAACTCTAAATATGATAAATGCCTTCCCACTTCGTTAGCTTCGTTAAAAGCAAACCACTCGATTAATGTTGTGCTTTTCTTTCTAGGTAAATCATCACTGATTTACCTGTCTTGAATCTCTAAAAGGTGATTCGTGCATGTCTCCAAATGCATCTCTAATAATATGGCCCCAACAGTTTGGTTCATCAACGACGATGTATATCAAACTTCAAGATTCTCCAATAAGCTTCATGAGCATATATGAAACGACCTTCAACATAATTTTGAATTTCATCTATCACCTGCTGCGAAGATGTTGCTGCAGTAAACGATTCGCCAATTGTCTAGAACATCGTGTAATACTCAGTCTGCAACCTTTCGATATTACTTGAACATAATACTTTATAAGCATAACCATTCCATGTATTCCACATGATTGATTCGAAATGCTTAGAAGCAAATATAGGTTGTTACGTAACAACATAGCAATTACCAGTTTGGAATTCGTTTCCTTGTAGTTAGATACAAACTTGTGTCTCTTCTCTGATAGTGCACATGACCATTTTCATCAAAGAAGGTCTTCTGATTGAATTTTTAGGAAACTTCTTGCTACACTTTGTCAACCGTTTCATACAAGGAGAGCTTTCACGCTAGCACAATACAGGGACCATACACCAACAGCTCTGAAACAAACGTTATATCCTATCTTATCTAATCTTGGATCTGGTAACTCAGCTAAAAAATAAGCGATCACCCATCTCTATCTTCACAATACTTATTCTGCTTCAGAATCCACCCAAACAAAGTGTGGCAGTGTGGTAACCTCTTTTTTGGAATTCGACTGTATAGATCACTGTTACAAAATATCCAAAATCAGAAAAGGTTAATAACCAAACATAGATAAAATTACAATGTCAAACTAAAATGTAAAGTATCATACCTCCCGTTATGTCTCCAAATATACGTTCTTCTTTGAGAAAGGCAATCAAAGCTTGAATCTTTTGCTCAAACACCCGACACACAACCATATGCTCTATCAGAAAGGCTGTTAAAAAAATGTGATACTCAGACATGAACCTTTTGATCTCCGGCCAGTTTACATTACATGTGAATATGATAAAGAACTGTGGATTTCCTAACTTCCGGAAAATAGCAAGAGCATCTAAATAATGGGCATACATGTATCGCGGACCGCCTGTAAAAGACATAGGAAGGATAATTCTTCCTCCAACTTCATAACCATCTCGCTCTCCTCGAGAAATTTACATCATCCAAACCTTGATAAGTAGTCCACTTCTTCGAATATCATTTTGTTTTTTTTCTTATGTAGTCCAGCCGTTATCTGATTTCAACACACATAACACACAACAACTAATTGTTGGAAGTATCTACCTCCTCTAAATAGAAAGTCGTATTGCAGCAATTTTAAAATGAATTGGTATCTGGAGTAAGCAAAGCAATCGTTGGCCTTTTTCCCCTACCAACACCATTAGCTGATTTTAGTGTTAGCTCTGTGTGATATCCTGGCTGACCGTAGATGAAAAGAAGTGGAAACTGGAGTGACATGTATGAAGGGTGCAATTTGTTCACCCTTTGTGGTGGGCCATCTCTATGTTGAATAATGACATCAAAGTTTGCGTTGTCAGAAATACCATTTTCAAAAACCATTGCACCAAGAGTATTTAATGTTGTAAGCTCATAACCCCTAGCACCTTCAGCGTTGTAAAGCCGTATCTTGAATTATGGAATATCTAGTTCTCTGCATTTGTCTCTTGTTGTTCAAAACAGCTGCACCAACTCATTATGTGCATCTAAAAAATGAATAAGACCTTCAACTATCCCAGGCTCTAACTGACTGTTATCTATTCCTCCAAAATGATGCATCCTATTCTAAAGCTCATTGTATGTGTCATAAATGTATAGCTGTAAAAACCTGGGCGGCTCTCCTGCAGGCGACCCTATCCAATGATAGATCTGACCAGAGACTTTAAAGACATATGGCCCTCGCCCATCGTTGATAGACTCGTCAATCTTTGCCCCGAAAGACGTCATTGCGAACATTTGATTGTAAGCACAAATATTTTCCATAAAATGTGCGTGATTCGAAATAGAATTTTGAAAGTACTCAGTGGTCACGACGCGGTGGCAGCATCGAATTCTACAACCTCCACAGCATAGATGAATATTCATGAAGTCCTGATTGAGTAAAATGCTTTTCAAACGTTCAACATACCAAAAAGAAGCCCCACAATAGCGGCAGCGCCGATCACAGTCCCCCAAATCACTATACGTATATGAGGTCCCTACAAAAACCATGTAAACATACACTTCAAAATAAATTTAAGACACATAATATTCGCAATAAGTGTTTATCTCTATACCACACAAACATTATAACATGTAAAGAAAAGATTACCTGCACTCGCAACAGAGTTGCTATCAACTGTGCTACCACTTGTCAGAACACGACGACGTGTTCTCATTGAAGTACTTCACAAGCTAACCGCTGAATTCAGACGGGGACGGACTTGCAAATTTCTATCCCGGCGTGAAGCAGAAGATCCAGTATTATTCACACCTATGTTAAAAAAAGAGAAAAAAGACAATAAAAAAATTAATTCAAAAGAACTAAAAAAAGAAAGAAAGACAGGCAAAACCATGTAACCAATAATCAATAATTCATTTACCTATTGTAGACCTGAGTTGATAATTTTCTTGTGTATTTCCGCCATCTCGAGAAACAGGATAACTATGTTGAGAATCAGCTGAAAAATAGAAACCGGTAAAAAAATTAACACGGTTTTCCCAAAAAAACAACACTTATACAAAAACATTGAATCAATAACCACGATCTAACTGACCAGTTATCATCACAGCATTAGATATGTCATGGAAAACTTTCTACCAGTAATGAATCAAAGGACCACATACAGAACTGCTTGCCAAAAAAACGGCACAAATAACTTGTTACTATTTTTTTTTAGTTTAGCCAGCCCCAAAAAGAGATGAAAAACTTATATAAAAAACCATGGAAGAAGTATGAAACTACTACTTCACAGTCGGGAGATCCAAATTTAGAATTAAGAACCAGGCATTTGGTCCTGATAATAGACTTTCTTGAAACGCCCGTGAACCCCGGACCACTTGAACAAAGGGCCTAAGTAAAAGCATCAAAACGTCAGAATTACCACTCTAAACAAATACCGTTTGCAATTTGCACTTGGTACCAAACTGTCTCCTACGCCACCAACAAAAGCCGATGAACCTAAAAAATGTAAATGCCAAAACACAGTGGTAAGCTAACGCTGAAGTTTGAAGAACGGCTAAACCAAGCAAAAAAATTCAAAAAAATCACCTCTCAAACCTGTGCCCTACTGCACACATGGAACCTTGCCAGATACCCGAGCATACTTGCGATACACGTCCAAATATAACTGAGCGTCCTCAGTACGGTTGATCACTGGAAAACAAACCAACAAACACAACGGTAAACGACGAAGCAAACAATAAGTAAAAATCAAAGATATTAAAAAAAATACCTCTAAAAAGATGTACTGCAACGCCTCTTTTGCGATGTTCAACCCAACAAAACTCAAAACACTTTCAAAAAACATCAAGATATAATCCAGTGATACGGCAATAACAACTTGCCAAAGGAGCACCAACAGATGGAGCATCGCAACCAGGGCTGTAACCACTCAATACATTATCAAGAGCATCAAATGTCGCAAAAGTTTCAACATGATTCAAAATATTCCCCGTTTGTTTTTGAAATTTATTGAAACCACCATTTGTAAATTCGTTTCCATGCTTTCGTCTCATATTTAAATAAATAGACGCAAACGCCAATGACCCACACACCAAATAACAACTTAAAAGGCAAACAGTTTTGAAACAACAAAATGCACAACAAAAGTAGTTCTAAAAAACAGTAGACCAAGTAAACCCAAAAACAGTTAGAAGCCATGTGGAACAAAACAAACAGATAATAAACAAATATACGAAAAGAGACTAAAAAATCTACAAAACCAAAATCATTTGCAACGCTTGCTGAAACGATTAAAAAACCTTTTTTTCTAAAACACAAACCTGTTTGTCAAAGCTTATATAGTGCCGCTATGCCTTACATGATTTTCAACTTAAGTTTCATTTCAGCTTATGTTTGTTTCAGCTTATATAGTACCGATGTGCCTTACATGATTTTCAACTTTAGTTTCATTTCAGCTTATAAAAGGTTATCATCACATATCGCCACTACATAATCCGAAACAAACACCACAATCATACCCCAATAATTAACCCTTAAAAGACACTACATCATGAACAAAGAGTAAACACTTATACGCCATAACATACAAAAACATGAACCCAACAACCAACTCACCCATGGAAAACAACAATTAACTTATGAATACATGTTGCTTTTAAAACACCATTTTTTCCTTATGTCATTTTAAGCTTAAGCCTCATTTGTTCAAAGCTACTACACCTAACAGGTATTAACCCCAGCAATACTAAATTAGACAAAAGTAAACCAAAAACAATTAGCACAAACAAAGCAATATCAAATCAGACCAAACCAATCTAAGAACACAAATCCAAGCAACAATTAGCCACTAATGCATCCACTAAACTATAACAAAAACAAAAGCAACAAACAAAATAATAACAATCCTAAAAAACGCATATACCAAGAACCTTAAATAACAAACGACGAACACATCAACAACAAAAAAAATTAAAACACCTAAAAGCTTACCCAATTTAAACAGCAGAAGATCATGTCAACCACAGCTAAAAACCCTAAAAAAACGAAATGCAAGATCCAAGAGATTATATAGCACATTAACCCATGGTAAAAGCACAAGTGGCATACATGCGAGAAATCATGTTTATTGGTAAATCTATATTCACGCTGTTAGTGAAAATTTAATAGAGAGAGAAACACAGAGAGAGACAGAATAGATTGGATAGAGCCCCGAAAGAGATTGGGGGACATGATAAGTAACACCTCCCATTTTTACATATAGCAGCGGAAGCTAATCTGGGGTATTAACTTCAGGTAAAGACAGTCAAGATCATAGAAAACGAATCAAAAGATCGTAATGAAAATAATTATAAATTCCTTATTTCTTCAGAGTTTTTTACAAAAAAGTAGAGGTTTTCTAGAATCTAAAAATACAGACATTTGAATGATAACGGTTTTTTCCATCTTTGGGTGTCCTTCCCCGTCACAACTGTGCCATAGTTAACCTGAGATAAAACATGCTAAAAAGTCCCACAACAAATGGTTGTAGTGAAATCCATAGATTTAAGTAATAATAATATTGAATGCAAATGCGATATTTGTGGTTACATTGATATACAACCCCAGTATTAAAAACATAATTTATTATGGTCATTAGCACTGAATCTGATGCCTTAGGTTATAATGATAATATTGCCCCTGCGGGTACCTTTGCCAAAATACCCGCGTGATTTCTAATGATGTGCAATTGGTTACACGTAACTGGGTACACCAACGGGGAGTCCAGCCCAAATAGATCTATTCACATCATTCGCGCTTACTACGGAGAGTAATTAACGGTTCATGATTATGGGGACTTAAAGGCAAAGCAGTTACTTAGGCAATAGTAAATTGAAATAGCATACAGAAATAATTGCATTCATGTTTATAGCATGTATCCCCCTCGCGGGTTTATAAAACATTTGAAATATTGAAATGCGAGGCTATGAACTCACCTGAACAGTTATAGGGAAATTGATAGCAAATATATATGAAATGAAAGTAACGGCTTCAACACGGGCAACCTGGGGTAATATATGTCAAGTCTTAGTTTGATTGAATATATAAGTTTTTGGATATCGATGTTGGTTTTGATATAAAAATTATCATAACACCGTTCGGGCCATCATAATTCAGAAGTCATTCAGTAAACGTTTGAGGAGCTAGGGCACTTTAAATCGTAAACCCAACAACTCAGTCAGAACGTAATACCAAGATGAAACTCCTTAATATGAAGCTCCCTAGTATTGTGGTATGATATGAATTCGGGACATGATTTTTGAAAGCACATCGATGATGAATGATATAATAGTTATAACATAAGCAGTTTTAAGCATTTTATTTAATATCTGAAAATGTTAAGCACGTCAAGCGTTAATTAAAGTTATGTCTGGTAATGTTTTGAATGTGTTTTTATACTTTTTCAAAATGTTACATTTTAGACCCTGGGGTTTGGAAAATTACAAGTAGACCCTTGGGGTTTGCATTTTTACGACTTTGGTCCTTCAACTTTTATTGATATACAAAATAAACCTTGGACTTTAAAAAGTGACATAATAGACCCTTGTAGTTATAACTTTAATAAAATGACACTTTTAGTCCTTTTAGTTATAAGTTTCTGAAATTTACGATATATACCCCTTGCATGGATTATAATTACAAAACATGTCCAAATTGCCATGCAAGCTTATTTTAACATTTCAATAGACATTTATAAGTTATAATAAACTAAAATATGAAGATTTAACACAACGCAAGTTTAAATTAACGATTCGTTAAGCTAGGAAGTAAAACGGGTCAAATTAGGGTTTTAAAATGAAAACGCGCGAGTTTTAAGCTCAAATTCTTTCATGACTTATCAAAACACTTATTTTAACATTATATAAGTTTATTAGGATAGATTATAATAATAGTTTACAAGTTTAGCTCATAGTTTAAGTAAAAACATGAAATTAGGGTTTCGGGTGTACGGTTTTGGATCAAAAAGGCATAACACTTAGGTTTTTGAGTTCAAAGCTTTATATTATGATTTTAGCAAGATCATATGAACATTATGACGTTATAAAAGCAGATCATAAGTTTAGAGATGAACCAGGTCTTGAGCTTAGGGCTTTGGAACGGGTCGGAATCTCGAGACTTTTAGCTTCGTACGCCTATAATCAATACGGACTCCATGGCATCGTTTCTTGGGTTTCTTGCTTACTTTCTCTGTACTTGAGCCATCATAAAGATCACTTAGGATCTATTAAGCAAAGTATTCTTCTATGAAAGGGTTAATAGGAGATAGGAAGTAGGGATGTAGAAAAATGAAGTGTTTAGTTGCAATTATAGTTAAAATGACCCTTAAGCTTCAAGGAACTTGTATGATCTGGTTAGGACACATAAGAGACCTAGAGGATGATGAGGAGGGGCTAGTAGGTGTGTTGGTTAAGCTAGAAACTAGCTTTGGTGAGGTGTGTACCCCATTTCTTGTCGCAGCTAAACAAGAAGAAAAAGGAAGACCATGTGCCATTTTTAAACAATATAAGATGAAGATATTTGTGTGAGGTACTTGTAATCTGCTTAGGAATGAATTATCTTAGTCATGGTGGTGCTTGATTGCAAAAATATTGATGAAAATGGGTCAAAATGAAAGAAAGGTGTATACGGGCAAATTTAGGGCTTATTAGGGTTCGGGTTAAGTTTTCTAGCTTGTAATTCATATACATTTGATTAGGAATGATAGGTTACTAATCCTAGGACTTATATTAAGGATTATAATCAAAATTGGATAGGTGGTTTGGGTTTAAATGGGTAGAAAATGAGTAAACGGGTCAAAGTTACAATTAGGGCACAATTAGGGTTTTCTAGCTTTGTTCTTGTACATTGTTGTTAATATGTTAAATGATGATGAAAGTGATTGATAATGTTGTAATTATGTTATTATAACTTATTTAAGTTAATTGGTTTATGTTTACAATGGATAAAAACGAAGAAACCGAGTCAGGTTTAGAAACTAGCTCGGTTTTAGGGTTTAGGGTCTTGAATTAGGGTTTTGAGTACAAAAAGATGTATGAAAGCTTATGAATAGAATATTTAGGGTTTATACATTGTATAATGAGTGTAGTAGCTTGTACACAAGTGATGGTGAAGAAATGAGAATGAAAGCGGAGGTAAAACGGCTATTTTAGAGATCATGCTTAATGACTTGTATATTGGCACTTTTAGGATTTACTTTGATTGAAAGAGATTTGATATTTCAAATGAGATGTTATAAATACTTGAACATAATGCTTTAGTAGAGCTTGGCATTCACTTTAGATTGTTAATCCTTCATGGAATTAGGTTTAGAGGACATGTTGATAACGGTTTTTAAAGCCCGTTTTGATATATACGGTTTGTAATGGAACATTATAGAATAATGTAGCTTTGGTAAAATGATATTATCATATTAAAATGATATTTATGATGATTCTTGACATGTATGAAGATAGGATTGCCATATATAGGTTTTGCATGAGGCCCGTTAACTAGTTTATGCAAGAAATGTTGCACATTGAGATATTGTCAAAGTAAGTAAATTAATGTAATAAAGCGAAAAAAAAATTTCCCTAAAAAGGTGAGTCATATATAATTGATAGATTGGTACATCAACTAACTTCATATATGGATATTTACCTTTATGAAAATTGGCGGTTGTTATAGTCCCCCATCCTTACCAGAAATCTCGTCCCTAAGATTTGATTTGATGTTGCAGTGATGAATGAAAACAGATAGGATATTTGGCATGATTTCGTCTTCCAACGTTCCCAGTAAATTCTATATCTCTTTTAGTGGTTCCATCGCACTTTGACTATAGGAATACGACTTCGCTTTAATTGCTTGATTTCACGATCCATTACTTCTACTGGTTCTTCTACAAAGTTGAGTTTGTCGTTGAGTTGAAGTTCTTTCATTGGAATAATAAGAGATTCATACGAAAAAGCAAATTCTTAGATATAGAAATGTGGAAAGGTATTGTTGGATACTACTAAAGCTCTGTCAGGAAGCACTAGTTTTGTATGCCCACGGGACCAATTCGTTCCAAGGATTTTCAATGGTCCAATTTATCGTGGATTAAGCATTCCTCGTTTTTCCGAATCGAAAGTACCCTTAACGGTGATACTTTTAACATAACACGATCGCCAACTTGAAATTCTAAAGGCTTTTTCGCCTACATTGGCGAATCATCTTTGTCCGATCTCATTGCATCCTTGCAAGCGTTGACGAATTTATACGATCTTTTTAGTGGTTTCTTGAATTATTTATGGTCCTGTACGTTAAGAATCTCCAACTTTAGCCCAACAAACAGGTGATCTACACTTTTGTCCATAAAGTGCTTTGAACGATGCTGCCTTGATACTGACATGATAACTATTATTGTACGTAAAATTTCGACCCAATGGCAAATGTTTATCCTATCCTACTTTTCCCGAAAATCTAAAACACAATCTCGTAGCATGTCTTTGCTGTTTTGGATAGTTCTTTCACTTAGTCCATCGTTTTTCAGATGAATATGCTGTACTCATGTCTAGTTGAGTACCCAAAGTATTTTGCAATGATTGCCAGAATCTAGATGTGAAATGACTGTCACGATCCGAGATGATAGAGATTGGGTATGGGCCATGTTTGCGAACATTTCTTTGATGTATAGAACCGTGTAAGTAGTTTCCATACTAATCAGTCGCTTGAATGGGAATAGAATGTGCTGATTTAGTAAGGCATCGACAATGAACCCAGAAGACACATGTCCGGGGTTTTGAGGTTTTGGGTGTATCTTTGTAACGAAATTCCATTGTTATCCTCTCCCATTTCCACTTAATGAATTTCCGGTTGTACCAAAAAGCCGGATGCTTTTGACAAAAAGATTCTGTTTAACTCTAGAACATGTCAAACACGCTGCAACAATTTTTCTGCGATGATTGCCTTCATGTTAGGCCACCATAAGAGTTTTCTTTAAATAATGAACATCTTATCAGAACCCGAGGTGATAGAAATATTAGATTTATGAGACTCATGGCATGATAAAGTCTCTTATTTAAACATGCAAAAAAGTGTAACCACCTTCAGTTTTTGAGATTCAAGAGTTCCATCAGGACGAATTTCAAATGATTTGTCCATTCCTCGTAGGTTCTCGTTTTTGACATTTTCTTCTTTGAGGGCTTCATTTTGGGCTTCGAGAATTTGAGATGGTAATTTTGGATGAACGGTTAAGATTAGTGCTCGAACTCGGAGAGGTTTGATTTGTTTCTTTCGGCTTAAGGCATCTGCCACAACATTTGCCTTTCCGGGATGATAGCAAATCTCACAATCATAATCTGCGAGTAATTCTAACCATCGGCGTTGCCTCATATTCAATTCTTTTTGACGAAGAATATGTTGAAGGCTCTGTGATTAGTGAAAAACGGTACCTTTGACGTATAGATAGTGTCTCCAGATTTTAAGAGCGAATATTACTGCTCCTAATTCAAGATCATGAGTGGTATAGTTTTCTTCATGAGGTTTGAGTTGTCGAGATGCATAAGCAATGACTTTTTCTCTTTGCATTAATACAGCTCCTAACCCTTGAAGAGATGCATCACAATAAACGATAAAATCATCGTTTCCTTCTGGTAATGCTAAGATTGGTGCTTCACAGAGTTTTTGTTTAAGGAGTTGAAAAGCTGATTCTTGTTCTTCGCCCCAGATATAACTCTTGTTTTTCTGGGTTAATCTAGTCAAAGGCTTTGCAATCTTTGAAAAACCTTCAATAAATCTTCGGTAATAGCCGGCGTGTCCTAAGAATTGACGCACTTCTATGGGTGTAGTTGGAGATGTCCAATTCTTAACACTTCAATCATGGCTATGGGTCAACATGAAGTCCTTGACTATCGATGAGATGACCAAGAAATTGCACGATATGAATCCAGAAATCACATTTAGAGAACTTGGCATACAATTTCTCTTTTCGGAGTAATTCCAAGATAATTCTGAGATGATTTGCATGTTCTTCTTCGTTACGAGAATAGATAAGAATATCATCGATAAACACTATTACGAATTTATCCAGATATGGTTTACATACACGATTCATAGAGAACCCATGAATATCGTTGGTGAGCTTTGTTAAACCAAATGCATGACTATGAATATCATAGAGTCCGTATTCTTGTTCCTGAACAGCAAGTCTTAGGAATATCTTCGTTCCCTTTACACTCAGTTGAAGATAACCTGATCTTAAGTCGATAATGAATAAACGCTTGAACCTTGAAGTTGATCGAATACGTGTCATCGATCCTTGTTAATGGAAACGATTCATTTAATGGTAAGTTATCACTCTCGGTAATCGATACACATTCTGAAAGATCCGTCTTTCTTTTTAACAAATAAGACAGGAGCTCCCAATGCGATGTAACTTGTCGAATGAAAACCTCGGTCGGTTAGTTTCTTGAAGTTGGTTAGATAACTCTGCATTTCTAAAGGAGCCAGTCTATAAGGTGTTTGGGCTACAGGCGCTGCTCCGGGGATTAAGTCGATTTGGAACTCTACTTGGCGAACGGGAGGAAGACCAGGTAGATCTTCAGGAAAAACATCTGGAAATTCTTTGACTACTATCTTCTAGTTTCTTCTCGTCTGATTTCTTCTCCATTACTTGAATCATGAAAACTTGACAACCTCGGGATATATACCTTTTGGTTTTTATACAGGATATGAGATTTAGTCGAGTTTTACTTTGATCACCTCGAATGATTAGAGTTTCACCGTTGATAGGAATATTTGCAACGACTTTTTCATCACAGAGAATTTTGGCATGATACTTGGATAACCAGTCCATACCGATGACAACGTCAAAAACTACCAACTTAATTGGCATGAGATCCGTTATTTTCGAAAAGTTGATTTTATCAAGTTAAAGTGCAGCCTTTAATAACAGTGTTTGTGCTTACTAAGTTTCCGTCAGCCAATCATATCATAAAAGGTATCATTGTAATAAACGGAATATTTACTTAAGGCAAGCGATATGGATTATAAAGCTTCTATCAGCTTCGGAATCAAACAATACTTTGACTAAATGCTGATTTAATAGAAACATACCACATACCACGTTCCGGGTCTTTGTTGAACATACCTAATCTTTCATCATGTAGCCTCTTCTTGGGCATTGATGTTGTTTCTTAGCTGCACTGATTTTGTATAATGCCCTTTTTTCATCCAGAAGGCATGACAACACAGATTAATTGTAGTTTGATTACTTCCAGTTAGCTAAGCCTCTTGTTTTTGGCAGTTCTTGCTCAAATGGCCCACCTTTTTGCAAATATTACATTTACCAGTACAAGGTCCGGTGTGATGGAAATTGCATCTCTTGCACAAAGGGAGATCTCCGGCATACCTATTGTTTTCTGATGGAGTAACAGCATAGGCTCTACCAGCTTTTTGCCTTCGGGTTTTGTTGTTGAACGATTGTTGTAGCGAATTGTTGGTGTTGCGGTTGTTGTTGTTGCTGGCTGGAGCTGTTTGTTGAAAGTTCTTAATGTCAGTCAAACTTTCTTTTTGTTGTCACTCGATACTTGATTAGAGCATGCATAGTTTAGCTTGATCCATTAGCGCTTTGGGGCTAATGTTGTGGCTTCCTCAAAAGTTTGAGGTTAGAGGCAGTAACATTTGCCTATCAATGCTTCGAGGTAGTGCCCCCGATGAAAGCTTCAAGAGTTAATCCATTGTATGGTACCGATGTTTGACTAAACCGTTAATCTTGGAATCTTCTAATATTAAAGGTTTAAGAGTCATTTCCCTTTACATCAGATTGGTAAAAGTTCTTCTTTACCAAACTTTCTGATCTCCACATCTGTGAAAATACTTGTTTGTCAAAAGCCTTTTTAACTCAGTCCAGGTGATTTGATTGGTTTGCTCTATTCCCATAGGCTGGGCATATGCATTCCACCAGGACAAGGCATCGTCAGTTCAAGTACCAGTAGCACATATTACTTTATTTCTCGGCACATCTGCTAAAGAGAGAATAATGATATTGGTTCATTCAAAACCAGCGAATAAAGGCCTAATGCTCCTATCCGTACCATTAAAGTAGAAAGTTAGACAGCTGATAAACTCTTTGTATGTTTCCTATTTTCACTACAGGGTTCCCAGAAGGACCGGATGTTCCAGTAGAAGCCGATTGTGACACTATTCAACAACTACTCTAATGGCATCTTGAGTCATAGCCGGTGCATTCCTTGTTGATGATCTTTTAGATGGCATTACAACAAAGATAACACATAATAAGAATGATATCACAAGTATAATGCTTGTTCTTCTTTAAAATAATTAAAGAGAAATGCTTATTTTTGAAATGTTTAAAGAATAATGCTTCATTTAAGCATTTTTAATAATGGTAATATGTAGTATACAAGAGATCATAACACAAGTAATGGATGATGGGTTGGCTAATTAGTCTTAGAGAGAGAAAGTGTCTTTCTAGAGAGAGAAAGTGCAAGTAAACTTATAATCATGAAATGAAAACAACCAACCCCTTCCCATGTGTGGGAAGGGGTATATATACAAGTGATTCTTTCTAACTACGAGCTATGCTATACTAAAGATACTCGGGGGTGACCGAGTCTTTTTCATAATCCTAACAATCCTCCACCTAAAGGGAGGTCACCCCAGAAAATACTTCCGAATTCTAGTCATTTCTACTTCATTACCCTTCTGTAAGTAGCTCGAAAGTCTTTTATTCTTCAATCTTATAGATGTCTTAGTACATTGTAGTGAACTTTGAGACTTGTCTCTTAGGCTGTGTGCGATCTTTGATTTTTCCATTTAGATCATCTTTCATCTTTATCTCTTGATCATCCTTGTATAAGTAGCATTTGCCCATCAAGTGATTTGTGACATTCGGACCCGCATGTCTCACTCTTTTCTTATCATGATATATACTTCTCTGAGTTGCGGAAGCTGGTGTTGTAGTCAGTCAGTTGTCATGATGGCCTTTCCATTAGAAGCATTAAGAGTGAGCAATGGGTGGTGAATGGACTCTACTTGGAATGAGGTGTCTCCAACTCCATTTTTGCATGATCCATAATAACAACAGTTAGGCAATAAACTTGAGGGCGAATATGCTTATGTCATTCGCCCGAGTCTGTTGGATAAACCTCCTGATCCGTGAGGACCGACCTGTGATCAGGGTAGATTCATCTTAAAGACGAATCTCTTGACAAGATTTCCAGTAAAGATTATCAATCATCTGGATGTGTAACCAACCATAATGCTTCCATACTTGTTGTTCGTCATGTATCGGAACGACTCAAAGCAGACTGCACGAAAGAGTGAATCGTTTAGTTACTATCTTACCGATACAGATAAAAAAAAATTGATTTGAAAATCAATCGACGTGTTACTTGAGAAAGAATTTTTTTGTTACACATCGATAGTGTTTTAGTGCACAAAATCAAATTTTATCATAAATACATTTGTTTTGAAATATATACACAGTCAATATGCTCGAAAATCATTTGTTTAGCACATCGAAAGGTTTTTCCAAACCGATCCTCAATTCACAATCTGGAACAAAGTTTGATTCTCAGTGAATCGTGCACCATTCGTTAGCTTTCCATTTGTCACACGCTAATCCATAGTGGATCTCACATGAACACCTACCGAAAGCTTGTTTGATGTAGGCTCTAAAAGGATTCCCATCTTCATTAAGAGTACTTTTGTATCAGCACTAACTCGTAATGTTCTGGCACTACCAACAAGGATATGCGAAGGACTCTAAAATCTGTACTTTGGTTGTCCCCACAGTGTTTTGAAAAACCAAGCATCAATATGGATAAGTGTCCTAGCGAGACTTTTGGATGATTCCAAGGCTCTAGACTCATAGTGCATTTTTGGTTTTAAGTGTCTGAAGCTGGAGCGGATCCGCCCCCTTTTTCAATATCGACTAACTCGTAGTGAGTGAGACGTATAGAATTGTATTGATCTCCGAGAGAAATGAAACAAAATCCTTTGAGGGGATCATTGAGAGGCTAGGGAGGGGTGTTGTGCAGCGATCACTGGGTCCATGATACTTTCTTCAATGACAGCCAAGTCAACATGTAGATTCTAACAACATATGTAGTACCACGGTTTTTTTGCCTATGTTTAAGGAGGGCTCCTTTCTTTCAACCCCTTTATCTTAACATTTCTTTTTCATTCTTTAACCCCTTCAGTGCTTGTCGAGACTTCATTACTAGTACCTTGTTGGGTATGTTCTAGTACTAGCTCCATCTTAGTCCGCACTATTCCCTTATTCTCACATTACTCCTTTTTTGCATCATACCTAAGGACTTCTATACTAACTAGTGGATTGTCCCTGGGTAGATCCTTCCGGCTCTGGCGAGATCATGGGAACAAGTACCTAACCATACCATCCTTATAACTCCGATAAAGTAAGTGCAGGGTCGGTCTTTTGGTATTGTTCTCTTCGCCTTCAAACCAATTGAAAATCAACCAAGGTACTTGTGATATAGATATCAAATCCATTATACCTTGATTATTTTAGTTATTTGGAAACGCTCCCCCTCAACATGTGCATCAATTTTTGAAATTGTTTGGCACATGGAGGGAGGAGTACCTGTTTGAGTCTTAATAGATCACATTTTTGTCAGATTTAATATTTAAATCACATTCTCTCCTCTGATCAAAAATTTCAAACCCATTGAGATTTAGGATCTAAATTGATTTAAATATGTTAGAACTTTTAGGAGAAAATGTGGTCTGATTAATTACAAGCCAATATTGGAACATCTTATTTCTCCCCCTCAATTTATGAGGGAGTCTGTTAGTGTCAAGTATGATAATGTTTGAAAGATTTTGAATTTAATGAAAAATTCATACACTGACACATAACATACCATAGCTACACTAGTATATAATGTACAAAGTGTATAATATATTACAGATGATATTGACCTTATGAATGGAATAAAGAGCTCATTTCGTTCTTTGAAGAAGTCTGTAGTCAATATCACGAACACATCCACCAACAAAGCATTCCAAGTTCCGGTAGATCCTTCTCGTCTTTAATCGCCTTTCAATAGCAGATATAAACTCTTTGCTCCTTGTCATGTCCTTCTGAGTCTAAAATCGCGTATTCATACCCAGATTAAGTCGTTTAATCATGAATTCCTTAACTCTGTAATCCAGTGCTTCTAGAATGCGTTTCAACGTACCATTACTGAACTTGTATATTTTGTTGAATCTCATGATCTTTCGTTCATTGTGGTTGACCAGGAACACTACCGCTCGAGGAGACTGAATGATGGTATAATCATGCTTGAACTCATAGCCTTTAGCATCCCATCCTGGTTTAGTGAGGTTCAACTGTTTCTGGTAGCTTTCAATGCCGAGTTGAAAGTCTTCAACCCGCTGTTGAATTACCAAGTTTCGGGTCCATAGTTTGACAGCTGTAGATAACATACGTTTGTCAAAACCAGAAAGATGATCAAGATAACCTTGCAGAAGGAGCAGATTCAGGTCTTCAAAGTCACTGGGATACCGGTTCTTGAAGTCTTTTTCGCATGTGATTTCTAACTTCTCTCCGACGTGACAGAGAATCATGTCTCTCAATATAGAAATTATGTCGATTGAACCACCAGTGAGATATACCATAAGCGGCACTTATGTCATAGATGCATACTTCATCAATCTACATTTGCTCAGGCACTAGTAGTTCTAGTCCAAAGTCAGGATAACGAGCAGCCTTCATCTTAGAAATTGACAAAGCAGGCCTGCTTCCCTTGTTGTCATATCTTAAATACTCCAAGTCTTTATTGAAGAAGAATTGTGTTTGAATAGTGTCATGACCTGGAGGACCACCGAGAGGCAATGGTCGGTTGACATTGATTCTGACTTTATCTCCTTTTGGATTCGTCCAGTCAACATGATCTGTGAGCATCTTGTGACACTCTTCCATCTGGAACTGCAGATGAATGACATTTAGGTAGAAAGCTTTAACAACCTTATATGCCTGCCCTTCGAAATCTGCTTGTGTGAGCACAATCTTGTTCACTTTACTGCAGTACCAGTTCATGAAAGTCGTCATGTCTCCAATCTTGGCAAGTAACGAGTTCTTATCAGGGGGTTCATAAGTCAAAACCAACGCAGAAGCCCAGTTGTTCTCTACATCTGATATATTGGAAGAAGGGATGGTCCAAGCAGGTTCATGAGTTATCGGTCTTTCTTCTTCTGGGAGTGGTTTCCTCCAGCCTTTTCTCATGTCAGCATTTGGTAGGTGATCATTCCCGGTGTCTTCATCGTCAGATAATTTTACCTATTCTTCAGGAATGGAATCTTCATTCATCAGATAATATGTAGGAGATGATTCATAAGTAGCAGAAACACCAGTTGACTCATATCTATTGTCAGATGTAGTCTATGTCATGGATTTTGGTGTTGAGGCCGCAGTCTTGGACGAACTAGGAGCCTTGTT
>BQNB010076191.1:0-26169 GCA_026074375.1 Tanacetum coccineum | reverse complement strand
AAACAAATCATTAAACATGATTAGTGATCAAGAAAATATTTTTCTCTTAATCCTCACTTTTAATTCTACAAAAGTATTTTTTTCAAAAAAAATAGTATTTTTTTTCAAAAAAATACTTTTACAAAATATTTTCTAATTAAAATAAAAAGTTTTATTAAAAACTTAAAATTTGAAATTCAAATTTTCCCCCCAAAACGGAAGCTTCTATACCAGATACAACCTTCCCCACAAAAAGACAAAAAAAGGAGCGGAGTCTCGGCGGCGGCCCCCTTATATATAAGGAACCGCCGGGACCGCCCCCAGAGAGCCGTTGGGATTCCCTGCCTATAAATACTGCTCCATTCCTAGCAGAAAAACAACCCTTTTGTACGATTTTCTTTCAATTCTTTCTCTCTCTAGATCTCACTAAATCTCTCTAAATCTTTGATCATTTAACTTGTTTAATCTTGTTGAAATGTGATTCGATTTTCTATCCTTTCCTTCTTCCATCAAGTGCAAGAGGAGAACTTTCGTCATCGTCAAGATACGAAACTATGTAGTCTAGTTAGTCCATTTGTAACATTTGTTACATATAGATCGAGTCCATGTCTTCCAATCTTTAGTAGTGTGTAGATCCGAATGGTGTATAAATTCGGAAGGGTTGTTGGTGTGTCGATTAGTATTTTAGTCCTCAAAATACAATTGTGGGTGGTAGATTGTTCTAGCGAAGATTAATACTCGACATCTAGCTTAGTGTTGGAAAATAATGTAAGTGACATGGTTTATGTGTTTAGGCCTTAAAACACAAGGTTTGTTATGTCAGACCATAAAACATAATGGGTTTGGTTGTACCTTGTAACAACTGTCAATTTTCGGAACACATTTAAATAATAAATTACATTTATTATTACATGTTTGTCGTTTATAAAATTTATTTTTAAGCTGACTTATCAAAACAACCCACTAGATCACGTTTTCATTTCTCGGACTCTAAAGCAATTTGATATAAAACGACATTCCTGACAACTTTTTAGTTTTGACCGAGACCCAGAAACAGTCAGAAGGTGACTGAAATGCCCTCGCAAGATTTTAGAAACACAAAAATAATTAAATTATATTTAATTATCACGTTTTATTAAATAAAAATATTTAATAAAATACTTAACAATTTAATTAAAAGCGTTTGTTGATAACGCAAATATACGAGTTAAAAATTTATTTCTATTTTTACTTTTGAACGAGACGTAACCGGTTCACCAAATGAATAACAAATATTTTATTAAATGTTATAAAATATTTATGAAATATTATCAAATAAATACTCATTTTTATCAGAAAAATGATTTGGAAAACAATGGCGCAAGTTTCATGCGTTGATTTATCCGTTAAGTCACTCAAATGAGTCCCGAACCACTTTTATCAAAAAGTATATGAAAAAGTTACACATTTTACCCTCAACTATTTGTAACTTGTCACATTTCTTATAACTTTTTAATATAAATTTATTATCATTTTCATCTCATAAAAACAAAATTTACACACACACATATTATAAACACTCATCTCCCTCCCCAAAACTTCCGGCAGCCCCTCCACCGCCGGCCACCACCACACCGCCGCCGGAAATCTTTTCCGGCGGGATTTTCCGGCGAACACCAAATGTGGTCCTCACGACCGGATCTACTCGATCCCCACTACCACTCTCGGTCACGCGCCGTCACCACCACCACTCGACCGACGCCACCATAACACCACCACCTTCATCTCTATCACCTCGTCACTCTCTCCATGATGGTACGTTCGGTTCTGTCTTTAACCCGCGAATGGTGTCTGTTTGGTTGGGTTCGATTCGGCACCACGAAGGGTGTGTGTGGTTTGGTGTAATAACACCTCAAGGGTGCGTTCGTGTTCAAGCCACCAGCTGAGGGTGCGTTTTGTTTGGTATTAACCCAAGAAAGGGTGCGTTGGTTTTTCTGTCGACCTAAAAATAAAAAAAAAAAAATAGGGGGGGTGCGTGGGTTTGTTGGTCAGTAACACAAGGTCTGCGTTCCGGTTTGTTATTATCACCGATTGGGGTATGGTTTGGTTTGCTGTCTCCGCGAAAGGTGTCGTTTGGGTGCTGTAAAACAACTTAGGGTGCGTTGGTTGGGTTTTAGCAACTTAGGGTGCGTTTGGGATTTTAACAACTGCTAGGGGTGTTTGTTGTGGGTTTGGCAGCAAGACCACGGGCGTTTGACTACAAAAATCAGGCCGCAAGGGCGTGTGTTTGTGTGGAACAGCCAACGGGACTGTTTGTTTATAGCACAAGAAGGGCAATAGTACCATGACCTTTCTGCGTGCCGGTTTGGTGGCTGTTTAACAGCAAGCCACATGGGGCGGTTGTTTGGTTTGTCTCGGCCTCAAGCAGCTAGGTGCGTTTGGTTTGTATGATCAAAAGGGGGGGGGTGTTTGTTTGGACTGTGACAGCCTGTCCATAGGGTGCGTTTGGCATGGCTGTGAATAGCCATAGGGTGCGTTTGGTGTGGGCAGAAACGCCGTAGAGTACGTTTGGTTTTGATAAAAACCATAAGGGGTATGTTTGGTTTAAGCGAGAGACACAAATGGGCGTTTGGTTTAGCGGAACAACAAGAGTGCGTTTGGTTCAACGAAACAACGAGGGTTTGTTTAGTTATACTTTGACAAATGAAAATAACGTAAGTTTTTAACAAATATTAAAACCGGATAAATAATAATTGGTGGTTTAATCGGTTAAATAAATATAAGACTTATTAATTTGGTTTGATTTAAGTATAATGATATATATATATGGTACATCTAAAAACGCGAGCATTGAAATATGGAAACGTTAAAAATTGCAACATATTGATTTTAGGGAAAACGTCGAGTTTTGCGAAACTGGAAAACGATATATAAACGGGAAAGTCACGATGAAATTATATAAACTTTCTATATCTATTAAATGTCCGCTAAAACTTATATTGTTTTATAAACCGATAAAGGAGCTAAAGTTATATTTTATAAAATATTAAAGTATAACTATACAATAACCTGACAACGAACGAAAACAATACTTTTACAATGAGATAATTATTTTAGACACGACCTGTCAATGAAACGAAACATGATTTATAAAATATTAAATTATATATTATAATTGGTATAAACGGTTACCAACTTCGGTTGTTTAAGTTATAATAGTAAGACACGTGTCAACTTTTATTCAAAGCCTTTTGTTAATTAAATTGGAGTCGAACTAATTAGTTTAATTAACAACTCGCATTTATTATATAAGACCTGCAAAGTATTATATACTTTTCATAAATCTTTGGATCGATCGTTTTTGTGATGTAACTTACGGTAAGAATTATATAAGGGTTATTTTTCATAAGAAGTATATAACGAATATATATTACACGCTTTGCGTATATTTTCAATTTATTTATTTAACCAACCACCAAACTATTACAACTTTAAAACTAAATCTTTTATCAACGTGTCGCGTTGACATAACAATCCATCGGGAAACCCAAACGCATTACCCTAGGCTAGTGAGACTTAGCCGTTAAGATAAGCTGCAACTTCTTGGTCGAGCCGTTTCAGTTTCCGTTTCGTCTTGTACTCAATGTGTACATTCCCGCCAATCGTTCTTCATCATCGATGTGAGTTTATAGCCCCTCTTTCACTTGTTTTACATTTACTTTACAAATCTCGGGGGAGAATACATGCTCAATACAACTTGTTTACATATTCGTTTACAATATCTTTCTGCGACCCATTTTGGGGGTGTTAAGATCGTATCAAGAGCCAGGTTATAGAGGAAACCAGGTTCAAAATGTTCTTTGCTGGACTATAACCGTTTTCAACAACATTGCATACATACATAAGGGTTTTTTTAGGGGTGGTATTCATATACAAATTGTTGCATTTGTCAGTTAGGCTATTATACATGCTAATTGATATACGTGTTTAATATATATATTAGTATATAAGGGATAATAGGGTCTTATATTAGCATACTTATATAAGTCACTTTTGATTTTTTTTCAGTTTCAAGCATGTCGGATTCGGAAAGAATTTCTTCAGTTACGTTACTGAGATACCCAGCCCCATATTGAGGACTATCTGACATAGGATCACAGGAGCCGGTAGGGACCTATTTTTCAGGATTCTACCGTTCCAGATTACGTGCCGGGACCTGAGGAGCCAGAGGCATGACACCACATTTCACACTATCTATGTACCATTTTGTTCGGAGCCTATTTTATCCGGTGTTTTCTTACAAGAGGGTACGATGTCTCCTACGGCTGAGGAGCAGCCATTGCCTGTTGCTGCCTCACCTACTACTGAGTCACCGGGATACATTCCTGAGTCCGATCCTGAGGAGGATCCGGAGGAGGATGACGAGGAGGATCCAGCCGACTATCCTGCTGACAGAGGAGATGACGATGATGATGATGATGATGCAGAGGAGGAGCACTTAGCTCCTGCCGACCCTGCAGCTGTTGCTTATTCAGCTGACCAGGACCCATACCTTGCTTATCGCGTCACGGCTAGGATGTCCATCCGACCCCAGGCGCCGGCACCGTTCCTCTCCGAGGAAGTTGCTGAGAGATTGTTAGCCTTACCTACTCCACCACCATCACCTCTCTCTCCATACTCATCACCACTTCCTCAGATACCCTCTCCACCATTACCTATACCATCACAACCACCCAATAGCCCTACATATGTTGAGGGATCTCTGGGATCCCGAGCTGCTGGGATTAGACAGAGAGATGCACTACCATCCACTGTTCTGAGGATGAGAGCCTTGAGATTTGTTTACCGCTTCGTAAGAGGCCGTGTCGTACTACTCCTGGTCCTGGATACGAGGTCGGGGAGAGTTCGGCAGCTGGTGCTGCTAGGCAGGTTGGACCTACCACAGCTAGGGCAGACCTTTATGGATTTGCTGATATGTTAGCTATCATTCACTACACCCATCAGGGACCCCACCATTGTTACCTATACCACTACCTGCACCATCTAATAGCCGCAGAGCTGATATTCCTAAGGCTGACACACCGCCTCGGAAGAGACTACTACTTACTACTCCCAGACCTAGGTGTGAGGTTGGAGAGAGTTCTGCTGCTGCTGCTGTGAGACAGCCATGACCCACTATAGAGACCAGACTCCGAGATTCTAAGAGGAGGATGATGACCGCCTTAGAGATGGTCAACAGGAGGGTCAGTTACCAGGTAGATGTTCACAGTAGAGAGAGTTTAGAGTATCACACACGACATCACGATGCCCAGAAGGATCGTACAGCTGTGAGAGCTAAGATTGAGGTATTGAGGAGAGAGAGACTTGCTTATGAGCAAAAGAGTATTTAGACCCGTCAGGACTTGGCTAGGTCTGAAGCTCACTGTAGGGCATTAGAGGCATGAGTTACAGTGTTAGAGACTGAGGTGCGTCACCACGAGTGGCAGCATTAGGCTGCAGATGATCTTGCTGTTCAGCATATCATGCGTACCCAGGCCCTGGAGGCTGGAGCACGCGTTGACACATTGGAGGACACTGGTAGCAGTTCCTAGACTTTGGTTATGATTGTATCTACTATGCAGTCTGTTAAGTTTTATGGGTTACTCCCAGCTAGCAGGCGGTATAGATCTTTTGTTTTGGTTAGCTATCCTGTATAGATCTTTTGTTCTGATCAGCTATCCTGTATAGCCTACTAAGTATTACGGGTAACTCCCGGCTAGTAGGGCTCTATGTTGATTTTCATTTTATAACCTAGCAATAGGGAATCGTTATGTACCAAACCAATCATGTATTATTTTCCCAAGTTATATATGAAAAGGTTGGATTATGTTTTATATGAAATCGAATTTATTATAAATGAATGTCGATTTGTTAATTTCAATACTGTTGTGTATTTCACCATGTGTTGTGATCTCGTTTTATTCATTATGTATACATCGGGTTATGGTTAAGATTTTTGAAATCTAACGGGTGTTATGTTTTCTTGTGATTTAAGAAAATGGCACCAAGAGGAAGGCCCACAGGCCCCGAGGTTAAATCCAGGTTACAACTCCCCCACCATAGTCGCAGACCTACTACCACCACTTCGCGCAACGTGTTGCCCACTTCAGGCCATGATAGGACGAGGGTGTCAGTGCTGGGTGGGCAGCACGTTGACTGTACGACCCGAAATGACGATGATAGCCATACCTCGGGAAATGTGTAAGAAGGAATGGAACGCGCTGTTCGGGAGTGCACCTATCAGACTTCAGAATTTGTCAACCCTATCATCAAGGGCACTGAAGGAGTAGGTGGTCGACTTGAACAGGGTTTGAGAGGATGGAAACCGTGTTTCGCATAAGTAACTGCATCGTGGAGAATCAAGTGAAGTTTGCCACTTGTACTCTTATGGGAACTGCTCTAACATGGTGGAACTCACATGCTAGGACAGTGACTAATGATGTTGCGTATGCAATGACGTGGACTGACTTGAAGAAGAAGATGACAACTAAAATATTGTCGAGGAATAGAAATCAGAAAATTGAGAGAAATGTGGAACTAATAGTACAACAGGCACCAATGTAGTAGCACTATAACCAACGCTTCCAGGAGCTGGCATTGCTGTTGTAAACAGGATGTTCCCTGAAGAGACTAACAAAATAGAAAGGTATGTCGGTGGGATGGCCCGACCTGATTTACTAAAGTGTTGTGGCATCGAAGGCCAAGACCATGCAGAAGCTTTTAAGAGGCGCACTGATTGATGGATTGGAGGATTAACACTTTTGGCTGAGTGCCAGACAGGAAAACAAGAGGAAGTTGAAGACGCTCTCGAAATAACCAAAAACTAAAAAGCCAAAACAAAGAAAGAATCACAGGCAGGGATTTTGCTTGACGGGAACGGTCATGATAATTCATATGAAGGGGCTAAACCTCTATGTCAAAATGTGTAATTTCAACCATTAAAAGGTCCTTGTATACCACATGCAATAACTGCAAGAGCTTGGCCACCTGTACAAGGATGTAGGAGCAGGCCTGCAACTGCAAATAACAACAACAACAACCGTAAAACAACAAACCCAAGAGCCCAAGGGGCAAATATCCAAGTGGCCATAGTTTGCTTTTGTTGGGCGGGCTCAGGCCATTAGGAAGGATGCCCCAGTGAAGAACACGGAACTAGGGAAATGGCAACGCTTGTAGCCAGGGCTTATGGCAGTGGGAGTTGCAGGGCCAAAAACCCAAACACAACGTTGTGACGGGTTCGTTTCTCCTAAACAAACCGTGGTGCTTCCAATTTTATGTGATACTGGTGGCAGTTAGAAGTTTCGTGGTCTACTCAATTTTGTACTTTGATTAATATTTAGACCCCACTACATTCGATCATGGTTATAATGTTGAATTAGTGTGGTTGAAAATAATTTGGGGATAAAATACGGTTTCTACTGGGTTGCAGTTAAATTTTCTAATCCATCCCCGTTTTCACGTCGACCTAATGCCTGTAGGAAATGGGTACCTATGACGTCTTAATTGGCAATGGACTGGTTCGTCCGTAATACCAAGCCGTTTTGACAGTGCTAAGAAGATCGTTCGTATCCCCTTTTGGGAGGCGAAAATCTTAATTTTTCATGGAGCAGAAGTAGAAATAAACGCGGGACTCGATATTAACATTCATCTCGTTGCACCAAGGGCCCAGAAGTATCGGCATTTCAAAGGATGTTACACCTCTTTTTTGGCACATATTACCATCAAGGAGACTGGAGACAAGTCAAAGAAGAAGCAACTGCAAGATGTACCGATCGTCAAAAATTTTCCCGAAGTATTTCCTGAGGACTTGCCAGGCACTTCACCTACAGACAAAGTGAATTTCAACATGAACTAGTACCGCGGTGTTCACCTGTAGCAGGGCACCTTATCGATTTTGGCCCCCCATTCTGAAATTGAATGAATTGGCGGCATCAACTAAAATGAGCTTTCCGACAAAGGCTTTATAAGACCTAGTTCGTCACCATGGGGAGCTCCAGTTCTATTCGTCAAGAAGAAAGATGGATCGTTACGGATGTGCATAGATTATCGGGAACTAAACAAACTAACGGTGAAGAACCGTTATCCGCTACCGAGAATTGATGACTTATTCGATCAACTTCAAGGGTCGAGTATCTACTCAAAGATCGACCTAAGGTCAGGTTATCACCAATTCTAGGTTTCGAGAAGAAGACATATCGAGGAATGCCTTCAGAAATCGATATATGGAGAATTATGGAATTCCAAGTCTTGCCGTTTGGTTTGACCAACGCACGCTATGTGTTGATGGACCTAATGAACGAGTGGGCAAACCTTATCTGGACAAATTCGTAATTGTCTTTATTGACGACATTTTGATCTATTCCAAGAACAAGCAAGAGCACGAAGAGCATCTGAAGACAATATTGGAGTTGTTGAAGAAAGAGGAGTTGTATGCAAAATTTTCCAAGTGTGAATTTTGGATTCCCAAAGTACAGTTCCTCGGTCACGTGATTGATAATAAAGGCATTCATGTGGATCCAGCCCAAGATCGAATCCGTTTAAAGATTTGGGCATCTCCTAAGGACACCAACGGAGATTCGTCAGTTTTTTGGTACTTGCTGGGTATTTTCGACGATTCTATTGAAGGGTTTTCAAGATCGCCAAACCAATGACCAGGCTCACTCAAAAGTAGGTCAAAGTTTGTAGTGGGGTAGTGACAAACAAAAGCCAGCGTTCCAGTATATTGAAGCAGAAGTTGTGTAGTGCAATAATTCTGGCTTCTACTCGAAGAAGTGAGATTTTATCGTATAGTGCGATGATTCAAGAAGATGGGTTTTGGGGCGTTGTGTTGGATGCAAAGGGAAATGGTATTTCTTAGGCATCACGCCAGTTAAAGTTCCATGAGAAGAACTATTACTATCATGATCTGGGGGAACTTGGAGCAGTAGTGTTCGCTCTGAAGATTTGGAAGGCACATATCTTGTATAGGTTACCTTGTGTACGGTGTTCGTACTGATCATTATAGTTACCAGCATATTTCTTAATCAGAAGGAATTGAACATGAGACAACGCCGATGGTTAGAGTTGCTTAGTGATTACGATTGCAATATTCGTTATCACCCAGGGAAGGTAAATGTCGTTTGCTGATGCTTTGAGCAGGAAAGAACGGGAACCACCGTTAAGAGTTCGAGCTTTAGTCGTGACTATGGCTTGGATCTTCCTAAGCAAATCTTGAGATGGCTCAGACTGAAGCACGGAAACCAGGAGGACATCAAAATGAGGATGTTGGAGGTATGGCTGATTGAAAATGCTAAATATCCAGGGGCAATTAGAACGGAAAAGTTGGTACATCGTTACGGATGGAAACCCTATCCTCAATTGGCAGGAAGTTGGTTACCTTGTTATGGCGATTTACGGACTGTGATCATGCACGAGTCCCACAAATCGAAGTATTCAATCCATCCAGGTTCCGAGAAAATGTATCAAGACGTAAAGAAGCTATATTGGTGGCCCAATATGAAAGTTGATATCGCCACCTATGTTAGCAAGTGCTTTACCTGTGCTAAGGTCAAGGCCGGAACATCAGAGACAATCGGGTTTGTTGGTACAACCCGAGATTTGAGATTCTCAATGGAAGTGGGACAATATCACGATGGATTTTGTCACAAAGCTTCCTAAGTCATCCTAGGGGGTTATGGACAACCATTTGGGTATCGTTGAACGTTATGACAAAGTCCGCATCGTTATACCCATGAAAGAAACTGACCCTCTGGAGAAACTAGCGAGAATGTACCTAAAGGAAGTAGTAACAAGGCATGGAATACCGGTCTCGATTATTTGTGATCGTGACCCTAGGTTCGCATCAAATTTATGGAGGTCACTTCAGAAAGCTTTGGGTACAAGTTTAGATATGAGTACGACATATCATTAGCAAATTGTAAGGACAAAGCTGGGGACATGTGAACCATTCAAATCTTCGGAAGATTTGCTTAGAAGCTTGTGTGATCGATTTTGGAAATGGTTGGGTTAAAAAAATTTGCCATGGTCGAGTTTTCATACAATAACTGTTATCATGCTAGCATTAAGGCTGCCACCCTTTGAGGCACTTTACGTAGAAAAAGAAAAGGTCGTTTCGCGTGTTTGTTGGGCTGTGGTTGGAGAAGTTCAACTCACCGGTCCAGAGATAGAAAAGAGACGGACTGTGCAAAATCATTCAATGTTTAGCAACAGAAGGCAAGCCGCTCATGATAGGCAAAAGAGCTACGTGATTTGAGCGTAAAGCCGATGGAGTTTTGAGGTTGGAGGATTAAAGTGATGCTCAAGGCTTTGCCCTTGGAAAGGGGTTGTACGTTCTTGCAAACGAGGGAAATTAAATCCCAGGTTTGTGGACTTTCAAGCGTAATAAAAAGGGGTTGAGACGTTTTGCATACAAGCTCGAGCTTCCTGAGGTGCTGAGCTGAGTTCATATACATTTCACAGTGTCCAACGTAAGAAGTGTCATTTGGCGGACGAACCCTTAGCCGTTCCATTGGGATGAGACTTCATTTTGTTGACAAGCTTCAGTTTTGGTCGAGGAACCTATAGAGTATCACAGATCGTGGAAGTTAAACGGTTTTTGAAGCGACGTATCACCATTAGTCATGGTTCTGGAACTCCAAGACGAGGTCCAGAGTTTACATGGGATCGCTGAAGATCCAATCCAGAAGAGTACCACATTGTCTCAAAAGACCAGGCCGTCGTAAAGTGCTGCGTCTTAAGCTTGAGGACAAGGCTCAGCTAACGGAGGTGACTTATTAACACATGTGTTTTAGACAATGTATGACGTTTTGTAATAGTCATAATTATTTTTAGGTTTTTACGCGTTTGCTTTTTTTAAACCGTAAACGTTAAGTTAAATCGCGTAAACTGAAAATGATCATACAATGTAAACAGGCATATTAAACGATTAAATGTTTACATCAAGCAAGTGTTTTAATGATTTTTTGGAGGGGTAATTAAAACTTTGTTCTTCTTATTTTTTATCGGCTAGGAAAAATGCTCTAGTTTCGTAATAAAATGGTTTAGGCATACCAGGGGAAGTTCCAAAACCTAACTACGCCTAAACGACTACCCGACACGATTTACCCAATACTAAAAAAATAAATCAAAAATTAAATACTTATATATATATATTATTTTATATATATATATATATATATATATATATATATATATATATATATGCCAAAATTTATAAGATGAGACCAAGACTTTTCATCTTTGTAAAATATCTAGATATTTAAGAAAGTAACTCTTACACCTTTATCAACTTGATTAGTTAACCATGAGCTAGAGTTAGAAAGTAACCATGGTTAAGTTAAGGAGATATTTTTACTATAAATAGGCATGCATGCATGAGTAAAGTTTTCATACTCTTATACTTGAAAAATTCATTTTCTTCCTCCCTTTTATACATCAAAACCCACGGCACAAAACCCTTGCCAAACAAAATCCATAGTTTGATTTTCTAAGATTATACAAGCATATACACAACATACTTAAGGTATTCTAAGGTGTTTGTAAGCATTGGTTCATCATTTGCAAGTAATAAGAAGAAAAAGGAAAGATTAGGGTTTTGGAAACCTAATCTAGGGTTATAAGCTTGAAAGCTTGGTTTTGAATCTAAACACGGGTTTAGAACTTATATCTCATCTCTTACATCATTACTAAGGTTTTCCTAATATCTTTATACTTTTATTTCTTATGATTTTATGTGTTACATGTTAAATATAGCCATAATCACCACTAATGACTTTTAAATGTGTAAAATGGGTTTTTATTTGAGTTTATCAATTTATACACTTATTCTCATGTCCTAATGTTATAAATATCATGGAAAAATAGATATATAAAGATGTTAACTTATAGTTTAAGTATAAACATGTTTAAAGGCTAATTAGGGTTTTAAAGTTATCTAATGTAAATACAAATGAAAGTAATGAAAGTAAAAGGGTTGAACTTGTTACAATGAATTTACAAGGACTAGGGATGATATTGGATATTATTATAAGTACCACATATGTAAAATATGGTTACAATGTTTTTTAATAAAAATTCTAAAGAAAATGATACATATAAAAACAAAGTTCTTTATAAAGTATACACTTAAAATACCTATGGGCTGTTTAAAATTCGAACCTTAGGTAGTAGGTATGATATTTTATAAATAAATAATAGCTCATGACGATTCCATAATGATAAGAAAATCGAAAAACCGATCTATAACGAAAAAAGATTCGTTAAAAACGTGGTTTACGACTATTATACTTTTATAAAACTATTTTTATAAAAGTTACTATTCATTACAGCAACTTTCATTTTAAAAACATCTAAAATATGATATAACTTTTATTTACGAGATCGTACTCGAAGGAATCACTGAAATCGGGATTAAAACGAATAAGTTATTACGATTACAAGTTTACGCCAATTAAAGCCTAAAACGACAAACGAGCTGTTGTGAACAGTAATTTTACTATTCATCGCAGAATCTTAAAAACTTGAAAATGTAATATTTTGATCGCTAGTTTACATACAAAGAGACTTGTGGACGTAAGAAACGCGAGCAACGGGCTTAAAACGACCAAATTAGGTCATTTTTACGAAAAGTATATTTATAAACATTTTCACTTTATAAATACTATTTTACTAAAACGATTAGTCGGTGATTATGCTATATAGAATATTGAGTGGTTATCAAAGTGCTATATTACTAAGGAGTTTCATAATGAGGCCTCTTCGGATGGCGTATCGATGAGTTGTTGGATTTACGATTTAAAGTGTCCTAAACTCCTCGTACGTCATGTCATGACCTCTTTAATTATGATAGCCCGAACGATAGTACGATGTAACAACTATAAGATTATATTCAATGTTATTAATTTAAGTACTCAGTACTTATACGACCTTAATTTAAATAGGTTGCATTTATCGTCTTGCGTGACGTTTTATCTGTGATTATTTGAGCTATCTATACTCAAGGTGAGTTCATAGCCATACTTTTACAGTTTTACTGATTTGATATTATTTGGGGTGGAAACATGCTTGTTTTATAAATTGGACGCAAGTGTTGAAAGTAATATATTGATTATGTGTTTGCCTAAGTTGCGATAACCATCCTAAGACCATTACATGAAATGTCAATGCCATAGATGTTAGTTGGGAATTACATTATGTGAGCTGCGAATGGATATAAATAGATCTTTTGGGATTAACAATCACCGTTTGGGTGATTAGCTATCACTGGGAACGAACGTTGACCATGTCGGACTTGGATGTTGCGGGTTACAACATCTGTACGGGCAAAATAACTGCTAAAATAGCAAAATATAGGTTGAGCTTCGGTGTCATGAGCTTAGTGCAACAGTAATCTGGTTTTGTGATTGTTGGCATCTGTTGTAACATCACGGGAAAAATCTTGCGGTCCTGCATAATTTAAATACATAAACCTATGAATTCACCAACAATTTTGTTGACGTTTTAAGCAATGTTTTCAGGAGGTCAATAGGCACGAGGTGCCAAGGATGCATTGGATTATGTTTTGGATTGCACTGTTAAAGATATATGTGCATCATGTTTTGGGAAATCTATGTTATCTTTTGTAATATTAAACAAAGAACAAGTAAAGCTTTAAGCTTTTGTAATATGTCTTTTATTTAAATCCAATGTATCAACTTAAACGACTTTTGTGTCGTTCTTATATATATCTTGTGCTGTTGATCTTGAAGTAACATGCCCCGGATCCTTATTCCGCTGCGACCCATTTTGGGGGTGTTACAAAACAAATCTAAGTGTAACAACTCTAAAACCTTATTAGTTGACACTTCTTTCCTAGTCTTATTGTTTGCATTACTGATATGTGAGAAATCACATATCCTTATTATATCTAAAATGGCCCTTAAATGATTAAAATGAGCAAAAATATACTTGTATTTGTGTATTTTGTTGTTTGGGAATGTGTAGGTACGGATAATGCAAAGATTACAAGAAAACGGTTAAAGCTGGACAAACACGGACACGGGAACGGAAAAAGTGCAAAAGAGCCGGAAGATTGCTATCAATGGTCAACAAGTCAACCATTGGTTCAAAACATTGCGTCAAACACAAAAAAATAAAAAAAAAATGGGGGAATACCCACCCCCCCCCCCCCCCCCCAACAAATCTCTCAAAATACCCAAAATGCCCTAAATGTTAATCCTAATTTCACCAAAAGCCCTTAAAACCCTAACATCGTTATCTCTTTATAATAAAAGAGATAACGGTCGTTAACCCTTTATAACTTAACCCTTATAACCCGTCCCAATCCCATTTCCTTTTATAAAAAGCCCAGGTCAACGACCCAATTCCCCGAGTCAAACACCCCTCCTATTTAATTAAAAAAGGCGCCAAGGGAAATTTACTATTCATCGTCGTTCTCTAAGATTAACCCCACTCAAATCAAAGGGTAAAATCAAATTAATTGCGTGGCTCAACAATTCAAGCACCAAACTCCTATATGGCAAAAGGAAACGTCACTTGAGGCTACGTATGGTAAAAACGAAACAAGGAGGACACTGGCATTGAAGAAGCACACCATGATTGGATTTTTACACTAAATTTAGTGCAAAAGAAGCACAAGTACTCTGACACACGAAATGCCACGTTGGCAATCCGTGTGCTCATCATATCAAATCCAACGGACCATAAATGAGATAAAAGTATTAAGGGCTAAGATCATGGATAAGAGGAGCGTGCTAGACTCCTAGAAGCTTCACCAAGACCTTATAAATAGAGAGCTCATCACATACAGAAAAAGGAGTTAGTTAGTTAGAAGAATTTTCAGCTTATTAAATTTAACTTTTGTAATTTCCTTTCAAAATGTTTTAGCTTAATATTTACTTAATGTAATTTCTATTCTCAGTATTGTAATCAACTCTTTTTATTAAATTCAAGTTTTCTTATTCTGCTATTTACTCTTTCACAAGCTCACTTGTTTTCAAACTTTGTTTAATAAGCTGTTACTGTTACATAAGCTCTAATAAGCTCATCTCAGCTCTCTAAGTCTCTAAGCTTAGATTGAGCTCAAGTTTATCGTTAAAGCTTAATACCTATGCTTAATATGGATTTTTGTTGCTTGGATGATAAGCTTACTCTGGAAGAGCTTATTGGACTTTACTAGCTTATCCTTGTAATAAGCTAGAGCTTGTTGATAGCTCTTTAAGCAAATTAAGCCTTTGTTTAGCTAAGGCATTTGTAAGTTTCATTTTTCCTGTTATGTCCATGATTCCTTAGTTTAAAACTGCATCTGCTTATGTTCAGCTTATTTCTTGCTTAATTGTGCTTATTATTGTGTTATTGTGCTTATAATTATTCTTATTATTGTTCTAAGTTTATAGTCTATATTTTAGTTTTCCTTATTTAGTCTCATAAATCAATAAAAATTCAAAAATATTAGTATAGTGATTAGTTTAATGATTCTGGCTTATTTGATTATTGGTATAAGTTCATTAGGTCTGTTAAAAGTTAATTGATATCTGGTATTGGCAAATTTCATCTTAAATCTCATTATCAAAAGCTTAAAATAAAGCTGGTTGATTTTAAAGGGGTGTTTGGGTCAGCAGTACTAACTACAAGTTAGTACTGCTTAAGGACTTTGGTCTTTGGTTGTTGGTTTTAATCTCTAAACTAAGTTTGTTTGAACTGGATTTATGAGCTTAAAGATTTATTCAAGTTTTTCATAAGTTAGTTTAATATAAGCTCAAAACTGTTTAGTCTAAGTTGCATAATTAAAGCTTCAATCATTTCTAGTGTTAGACTTTGCTTTTTTGCGGGATTACTTAGTTAGTGTTTGATTAATGTTAAAGCAAGTTTCATCAAGCCTGCACTAGTTAGAGTAAAGTTTGGTTTCTTTTTGATTGCAAACTGCACCAGATAGTTTAAAAAGACAAGTAGCTGTTTTAATGATCAAATTTCAGATAGTAATTTTGGTTTTTAGGTTTTGAAATTTAGCTTACAAGTAGATCTAGGGTAGTGGTTAATCTATTTCAAATTAGTTTTCAAAAATAAGTTCATTAGCATATCTGTTTTTAGCCTTAGAATAAGCTTTTTGTCTTTTCAATTTCAGAAACCAAAAGTAGCTAAGTGTTCTTAATGTACAAGCTGTTTTCAACAAGCCTTTTCATTAAGCTCCTGAATTTCAAAATGGTTTTAAAAAGTTGATTTAAGTAGTATTGCAGGTGTACTTTTTAGGGTAATAAGCCAAAAGTCCATACGGATCCTTTAGCTTATTTAAAAATAAGCTCAAAGGTGCCTTAAGGGGCTGTTCGATTAACAGTTTACACTAAAAGAGCTTATTTCTTTATTTTAGCTTATATGCTTATTGTTATGGCTTATTTAGGTTTAGTTTAGCTTTTTAGGTTAGTATAAGTCCATTTTAGCTTATTTAGTTTTGTCATTTGCTTATTTGAGCTTATTTGCTTTCTAGTGTAAAATTTTAAGTGTTTTTAAGTTTTTTTTTAGCTTTTTTGTCATTCTAGCTTATCAATTGTGCTTATTTTAGTTCTTATGTGCTTATTAGATATAACTTTTAATCTGTTTTAGCTTATTTAATTTTTCCCTTAGCTTATTTGTTTTTAAAAAGCCCAAACAGTTTGTATTTTATAGGTTTATTAGGATTTGCTTATTCTGTCCTCAACTGCTTATTTGTGGGCTTATTTTAGGTTTATAAAAAAAGTTGTTTTACAAAAAGTGCTTATTTTGCTGTCCTTTAAAAAAGTTGTAAAAAATGGCATTTAAAAACATTTGGGAAAGGGGAAGTCCCAAGTGAGCTAGGGCTCGAACCTGGGACCTCAACCCTCTCAACCAAACGTCCCACACAACACACCCTAAACCATCATGCTACAATAGCTCATCTGTTAGTTTCTTTCATTATCTATCTTTTATATACGTTTTAGGCTTTTAGTATATTACAAGTTGTTTTTGCTTATTTCGCAGGGCTTAAATTTTTTTAAAGGAAAATTTTAAAATAAAAAAAAGGGGGGCTTTTCTGTGTCCTGAGCTTATTTTTTCTAGATTCCTCTTAGTTCAAGCTACTTTCTATAATTTTTTCAGAATTTTTATAATTAGTTTAGTATTTTTAAACATTTATTTTTATTAAAAACTTTAAAAATTCATAAAAAATAGAAAAATAATCAAAAAAATATAATTCTTTTTTAGAAAATTTTCTTTATCATTTAGGTTTTTTCTAGGAAAATTTTAGTTTTGCTTCCGTAGGGTTTAAATATTGCAAAATTTCAATTTTAAAAGAACGACGATTCGTTTCGTTCACTTTTTTCGTGTTTTAAGTCCAATTCAACTTCGTTTTTGTTGTTTTTGTTTCTTTAAACTTACTTTTTAGATCAATTAGAGTCTAATAAAGTGGAAAAATTCATTTTAGGTTTTAAATTTTGAAAATTTAGGGGTTTTTATATCACATTTTATGAGTTCCTGTTTTGCTGTTTTTAGTTAAAGTTTAATTTCCCCGTTTATTAAATTTATGTTTAATTGTCCTTTAATTTGCTCACTTTTGGATTTTAGAAAACAATCTCTTTGAACCAATTAAATCAATTGTCCAAACAAACAAAACGTGGTACAATTTATAATTTTCAAGAATACGACCAGGTTATTCACTTATCAGGCAAATTATACGTATTACTTATATATAATTGTGAGGATTTTCTTACTATTTTGTAATCAAGGGTAGTTGATAATTTTCTATACTTATATTATTTATACGTGTCATAAACTTCAAGTTATACAAGTTTTTTGGCGCCGCTGCCGGGGATTTGTGATTAAGATTCCTTCGTTTGAAGTTTGTTGATCGTGATTTGGAGAACCTTTCGTCTTCGAAAGTTACGCTTTTGAGAAAATCAAAAATAAAAAAAATTAAAAATATAAAAAGTAAAAAAATATTTTTCTTTTCTTTTTAGTATAAGTAGAAGATTAAACACAAAAATACAAAAATATTTGCTCTTCCGGATTTTTCGATTTTTCTCGTTAATTTGTGAATATAAAAATTTACAAAGTTGGTAAAAGAACACCAACAAATAATACCTTCAATTGAGGTATTATCCATTAATAAGTTCCCGAACCAAAGATTCAAATTTTTTACCGTTTGTGTCACTTACGAAAAAGGCGCACCTCTTTTGTAAAATTTATTTTACTTAAGAGAGTTACCCTAAGTTTGTTGATTATTCGGTAAACAAAAATATTTCCTTTTCTCGTTTCTTTTCTCATTTCATTTGTTTGATTAGTGCATGCGCACTAGAAATTCCTATTTTCCAAATAATTCAAACGTCACCATTCCGAGACGTCGAAATAGAGGACGTGCTCCAAACGTAGTCGAACCCGAGCTTCGTACTATCGTTGAAGTTGCACCAATGACGGAACATACAATGGAAGAGCTACTCCGTGCACCCACGGAAGGGTATGGAGAAGCTATCGTTTTACCGAAAATTAATGCGGGTCATTTTGAGATTAAGACAAACTTGTTACAATTAGTTCAAGCTAACCCGTTTCACGGTTATGAGAGGGAAAATCCACCTGCTCATATTAATAGTTTCAAAATGATTACCTCGACTTTACGATTTAGAGATGTACCGAATGATGTTATTAAGCTTATGATGTTTCCATATTCGCTTGAGGGGAACGCAAGATTGTGGTACGAGAAAGAACCACCTAATTCGATCTTGACTTGGGAGGATCTCGTAACCAAATTTGTGAATCAATTTTTCCCTCCTTCGAAAACCACTCACTTAAAGAATGAAATTTCTCGTTTTACACAAAAATTCGAGGAAACTTTTAGTGAAGCATGGGAACGATTTAAGGAAATGCTTAGAGCTTGTCCTCACCACGGATTTACGGAGTTAACTCAAGTTGATACCTTTTATAACGGTTTAAACAAGAACGATCAAGACTCCTTAAATTCTGCGGCGGGTGGAAATCTTTTGAGTAAGACGACTAGAGAGGCTTTAAACATAATTGAGAATAAATCAAAAGTTCGTTATTCACGTAATAAATCGAATGTTTCTAGGATGAATACAACTTCTAGGGAAAGTGTTAGTAAAACGGATGAGAGAATTGATAAGCTTGCGGATCAACTTTCGACCTTAGTTGAGATTGTTTCTAAAAAAGTTGTCACTCCCGCTCCGGTTAAAGCGGTTGAGGAAACTTGCGTTACTTGTGGTGGTGCCCATTCTTGGTATAATTGTCCAAATACCGATAACAATCAAGCTAGTGTTTGTGCAACTACGGGTACTTACAATCAAGTTGCCCCTCCGAACCGAGTTAGTAACCAAATGGCACCACCAGGTTTTGCTCCGGTGCAAAACAATGGTCAAAATAGGTTTAATCAAAATCAAGGTCAAGGGAATAATTTTAATCGGGGAAATAATTTTCATGGAAATCAAGGTTTTCAAGCTCAAAATAATCATGCTCCAAATTTTCAAAATCAAGGATTTCAAAACCAACCTTTTCAAATTCCTAATAATCAAGTTCAACAAGAGTTTTCAAATGAGTTTTCAAGTTACAAGAGAACTAATGATCAAATGATGAGAAACATGCAAAATCAAATCAACTCGTTGAAAGGAGACCTTAAGAATGAAATTCAAAACACGATAAAATCTCAACAAGCCGTCATGATGAATCAACAAACTACTTTTCAAAATAATTTGCAAAACATGATATGTGGATTGTTTCAAAACCAAGCCTCAACTTCGGGTACTCTTCCGAGTAATACCATTCCAAACCCGAAGGGTGAGATGAAAGCGATCACTACTCGAAGTGGTGTTGCTTACGAGGGACCCTCGATTCCTACTAATCCTTCTCCTAAAAAGGTAGTGGAACGAGAAACCGAGGAGACAACGGATAAAGAGCAAACAAATTTCCAAGGAAGTACCGCTCAAATCCCACCTCCGGTTATCCCCATTTCTATTCCGGAACCCGATGTTCCAAAGACTTTGCCTAAAACCACTCCCATTCCGGAACCCGATGTTCCGAAGATTACCTAAGCCGAAATTTCCAAAATCTCTTCACGTCGTGATGATCAAAAGTCCCATGACAAAGCTTCGAATCAAATGGAGAAGATCTTCCAAATCTTTCAAGATTTGCGCTTGCATTAGTTTTCGCGGATTGCCTCTACTTTTGATGCCAAGATTTGCTCTACGGATTAAGAGTTTGGCTCATGAAAAGGAAAAAGTTGCTTTGAGTTAGTAAGATACATTGAACGAGGAATTTCTCGGCAATGCTCCTCAAAAAGCTTCCCAAAAAGCTTGGAGATCCCGGCAAGTTTCTTATTCCATGTAAATTTCCTGGATGCGATATATGTCAGCCTGGCCGAATCTTGACGCAAGCTAAATCTTATGCCTCTTTCCTTTGGAATAAATCTTTCCCTACCCGATCTTACACAAACTCGGATGACTTTAGAATTAGCAGATCGATCCATAACCCATCCTAAAGGACTTGCTAAAGACGTTTACGTTAAAGTAGGAAAGTTCCACTTTCCTACCGACTTTGTTGTTGTCCAATTTTGAAAGCCGATCATTGAGTTACCTCTCATACTTGGTGAATCCTTTTTTGAGGACAGTGTGCTTTTATTGATGGTTATGGAGAGAAAATAACCCTTCGGTGGGTTGATAATGAAGTGTCACTTTTAATCTAGATCAAACCCGAGATATTCCTCAAAAATGTTAGTCGGGTAAACGAATTGGAACATCATTGATGCAGTTTGTGAGGATGTACGCTCCGAATTTTTTTGGATTTTTAATTCTTCGGGTGGCAATCCTACCACGATCATTAGAGCACGGTTTACTTCGAAATTCATTTGGAAGAAATCGTAAGCTTATCTAAAGGAGCGATTCGATTTCACCGAAACTTGATTACGGTCGATTGCAATCCGGAGGAACGATATTTGTTTGATCGAAAAATTCTTAATAATGACCGTTCAACTTTACGATGAACCTTAAACAAAGTGAAGTGAGATGGCAAACTCTTCAATTGAAGAAGCCTCCGGGAATTAGAGTTAAAATAGAATTACATCTCATGGAATATGGCATACTTAGAAGAAAAACGACAAGTTACAGTGATTATTGCAAAAGGTTATTAAACGATGATGAAAAGATACTCTCTTGAAAAAGTGCTTAAATTCTCATTAAAGGGCCATTGCTGGAAAATCACCTGACCATCAAGTGTATCGACCCTCGCTTTTTTTACACATCAAAATTTTTGTTGGGAAGATAATAACAAACCCACAGTTCAAAGTTCAAAGACGGGTTAACCTACAAACTTCACAAGGTATAAAAGAGGAGGTCCTTAAAACTTCTTGATGCCAGAATGATTTACCCGTTCTCCGAACAGCCCATGGGTTAGTCCAGTGGCATTAGTGTTCCCCAGAAAGGAGAAGGAAAAACGTTGTTGCTTAATGAATGAGAATGATTTAAATTCCTACAGTTTTGTTACGGTTGGACGAGTTGTGTAGCGACTATAGGACAATTAAATGATTGACTCGATAAAGATCATAATTCATTCCATTTATGGATCAAATGGTTAGAAAGATTAGCGGAAGTATAACGTTTTTATTGTTTTATAGATGGATTTCTTTGGGTTATTTCTATATTACCATATATCCGAAGGACCAGGAGGGAAAATACTTTCCCAATGCGTTATGGAACTTCTCGATACCGTCGCATGCCATTTGGCTTGTGTAATGCTCCTGGTACTTTTCAACAGTGTATGATGGCCATATTCCATGATATGATCAAAAAGACTATGGAAGTGTTTATGGATGATTTCTCGGTTTTTGGGGATAGTTTTGATTCGTGCCTCTCCAATTTAGAAAAGATGCTAAAACGGTGTGAAGACACGAATTTAGTTCTTAATTGGGAGAAGTGCCACTTTATGTGTAGAGAAGGAATTGTGTTAGGACATAAAATTTTGAAATCGGGAATTGAGGTTGATCGTACTAAAGTCGATGTTATCGCTAAGCTACCTCACCCGACTACTGTAAAAGGTGTTAGGAGTTTCTTAGGTCACGCGGGTTTTTACCGACGTTTTATCTAAGATTTTTCCAAGATTGCTAGACCTATGACTCACCTTCTTGAGAAAGAAACACCGTTTGTGTTTTCTAAGGATTGTATTGATGCTTTTCAGACTCTTAAAAAGAAGCTTACCGAAGCTCCAATCTTAGTTGTCCCGGATTGGAACCTACCTTTCGAACTCATGTGTGATGCAAGTGATTTCCGAATGGTGCGGGTTCTAGGACACGAAGAGTCAAAGCACTTTCGCCTATACATTATGCTAGTAAGACAATGACAGAAGCTCAAATTCATTACACTACCAGGAAAAGGAAATGGTTGCCGTAGTGTATGCTTTTGAAAAGTTTCAGCCATATCTTGTCTTATCTAAAAGCATAGTGTATACGAATCCTCAGCTTTTAAAATACCTTAATGAACAAACAAGACGCGAAGCCGAGGTTGCTCTGGCTGGGTTCTTCTCTACAAGAATTTGATATCAACCATGCCGTGATAAAAAAAGGAATCGAGAACCTTGCAGCGAACTCACAAATATAGATTGAGAATCCTCATAAGGATGTGTTAGAACAATACAAAGACATAAATGAACATTTTCCTTTAGAGTCTCTTAGAGTTATTTCTAGTGGAAGTACCCCTTGTTTGGGACTATGCATTTTTAATTCAAAGGAATGACCAATCTCTACAAAAGAAGAAGTTTTTCAAGGACGTTAAACATTATTTCTGGGATGATCCCTATCTTTTTGTGGCTATATGTGTGGATCAAATCATTCAAAGGTGTTGTGCATTGGCAAGAAGCTAATGTTATCCTTAAAGCTTGTCATGAAGACCCACCGTAGGGCCAATCCTAGTGCAAATCTCACGCTCGAAAAGTATTTGTTCTTGTTTGTTTGGCATACCATATATAGAGATGCTCATCAATGGATCAAATCTTGTGATACGTTAGTCAAAGTCAGGAAAAATTTCAAACGAGATAAACTGCCTCAAAACGTATCCAAGGTTTATGAAATCTGCGAAGTCTGGGGGTATTGATTTATGGACCTTTCCGTCTTTCATATGGGAATAATAATCTCTGTAGCCGTTGATTATCTTTAAAAATGGGTTTGAAGCAAAAGCGTCCACACACAAATGATGTTAGGTGTAGTAGTCAGTTTTTGAATGAAATCTCTTTTCTCCCGATTCGGAACACCTATAGCTATTATAAGCGATCGTAGGACCCATTTTTATAATGATCAGTTTGCTAAAGTAATGTCTAAGTATGGGGTCACTCATCGTTTGGCTACTGCTTATCACCCTCAAACGAGCGGTCAAGTGTAGGTGTCTAATCATGGCTTGAAACGTATTCTAGAAAGGACAGTTGGAGAAAACCATACTGATATTTGCTTAATTGTATATGTAAATTACCCGGGATTTTGCCAAATAAAAGCCAAAAGAATGCCAAAAGAATAGAAAAAGTGTGTTTTTATGTCCAATTGTGCAGGAAAGGATTACAAAGACAAAAAGAAGCAAAACACGATAAAAATGACAACGAAACGGGGAAAAAAAAGAAAGAGACATGAGCATAAGAGTGAGAAATCAGCCAGAGATCACAGCCGGGGGGGAAAAATTTTCACATAAAGGTGGGGGGGGCCCCCCGTGAACACAGCAATAAAAGAAGTCAAAGGTCAAAATAAAGTCAAGGGGCTAGTTATGTCAAGTATTCAAAGATTCAAGGGACGCGTCGCGCGCAGCGCGAAGTTTTAATGATCAAAGGACTAAAATTGACAAAGGAGGAAAGTGTTTTATTAAAGAAGAAAGAGAGAAAGAAAGAACAAGGACTAATCTTGCCATTCTGAAACTTCCTTTTATAACTACAAATAGGCGGGTGAAAGACAAGGACCGAATGTGTCAATATTCCATAGTTTCAAACAAAAACCCGCTTAATTCGTAACTGAATAACAACCCTCAACAGCTTTTCCCGCCCAAAAATCCCACACAACCCAAATCCGAATTTACCCTCCCCCGCTCCTTTATAAGCTTTCAATCCTACTCATACCCTTTCCCCAATCACAAACAACCACGTGGCAACACATGATTGGTCCGAACACCTCTCTTCTATGATCAAACGGCCACAAATGGCTTATAAGAGATCGACGATTGAGATTCAATGGAACACTCTAGAATCCTTTCCCTCTCTTCACCTCTCCTCTATAAATAGAAGGCTAGGACATCATATTAGGTGGTTGATTTTGTTTTTAAAAACTTTACTTTGTAATTTCTTCAAGTTTAAGCATTTTGTTCAAACACTTTCGTTTTAAGCTTCACTCACTTGTACTCTTGTTAATTCAGTTTGTACTACACATTTTTAGCAATAATAACTCAATCTTCAAGTATTTGTTTATTTTGTTTTCAATTTCAAGCAATTTTTACAAAATAAGCTTTAAATAAGCTTGTTTGAGCTTATCACTTTTAATAAGCTCAATTGTAGCTTATATCATGTTTTAGTCAATCATTTTCCTATTCTTATCATTTACATCAAAGTTTATGAACACTTGAGAGTTTTTAAGTTCATTTAGAAGAAACAAGGAGGAATAAGCTCAATACTAGCTTATTGAGGTTTAGAGGCAAGGTGCCAATAGGTGTATGATTTTTAAGAGCTACTCACTCAACTAGAGTAGCTCTAGTTCTGAGACTCCAATTGTCACAGGTTTAATTCTTCAAATTTCCAATTTAGCTTAATTTCAGCTTTTAAATTTGCTTATTTGATTTCAAATTTTGTTAAACTCTCTTCAATAACATTTGTTTATGATTGTCATTAAGCTGTGTAGATTGTTCATTGAATGAAAATTAAGTAAAATCACTCCTTCATATTAATCTGTCATAGTAGTAGTATTAGCTTAGTAGAGGAACTAGCTTATTTTCATAAATAAGCTAGGCATTTTATAGGTCAATTAGTTCTATTAGTTCATTTAGAATAGAAGTAGATATAAAGTTCAAGCTATTTTAGTTTTAAAATAGAATTTAAGCTCACTTTAGGATTGGACAATTTCATAAAGGAGTGTTTGGTTTAGGCTATTTTTGACTCTTAAAGTCAACACATTCCTGTCAAATCCTTTTGTTTAGTTGAGTTTGGTTACATAACTAAGTTTAGAACAATTTTTAGGAGTTAGTGAGTTAGATTACAAAATTTAGAGTTTAAAATTCTTACATTTGCACCAGGGCAGTTTAGAGAATTAAGTGTTCCTTTTAGATTTAAGAAACTTATGACACTTTAGAGGTAACATTGTGATAATATGCATTTGAATACAAGTAATGAGCTAGATAGGAGTTTCTAAATTTTTCCCTTAGCCTGCACTAGGTACTTTGCACATTGCATCAGCAACAGCAAAGCAACAGCATATCAGCATAGTTTTTTCACTTTACTTTTTGAAATTTTCTCTATTTCCATGATAACTTTGAAAAATCCTTATACCTAGGTAGATTATAGATAGCTAGGTTAGCTTATTTTCAAAATATCAGCACTTAAAGTTCAAAATTAAGCTTTTTAGCTTAAGTGAAAAAAGCTCAAAATTAGTCTAATAGAAACTTTGCATTTTTCATCTTCATTTTCTTTCTAAATTTGTTAAACACAGGTTATTATTAGTTTAGATTCCTTTAATACACATCTTAATCTAGAATAAGCCTCTTTTAGTTTTAATTTTCATCAAGTTTTAAGCTCTCAATAAGCAAAAATCTAAAAAGCTTAGAAAATAGGCACTTTCTGTAACAGCCATTTATCTTCTTATTTTCTAGCTTATTTTCTTGTTAAAAGTTAGAGTTGTCTTTATTAAAGTTGTTAAGAATAAGCTGTTGAGTAACTTTGTAATTTTGAGTTTTGGCTGAAAATCATTTTTTAAATAAGCTAAATAAGCTGTAATCGTAGGGTCTATTTGGTACTTTTCTTAAAGATTAGGGTTGCCCGTTTCTTCTTCAGTGTAAATTTTCTATACTTACCCCGCCTACCTTGTTCTTTCCTTTATTGCACTATCTACCCTGTCTTTTCTAGAATAATAATTAAGTTAATATTTTTAGTTTTTAGTTTTATAATTAGGGTTCATATTTTTAATTAAGCAAATTAGGGTTCAATTAGTTAATA
>BQNB010076190.1:1995-21243 GCA_026074375.1 Tanacetum coccineum | reverse complement strand
CTCTTAAACTAACCAAGTTTGAAAAGAGCACACATTGCTTAAATGAAATGTTAAATAATCAAAAACTCTCCGGTTAAAAGTTAGGTTTAGGGTTCAATTCATTTGAAGCATCATCTAGTGGAACTAAAGAAATAAATTTTGTGAAAGCTCAGAAAAAGGCGTCCTCTGATGGAGGTCCCATAAATATAGGTGGCCCTCTTAATGTGCAGGCTGCCCCCAAATCAAATATGGGACCGCCACCAAGAACTACACCTGGATCTGAGAAAGTGTGTCTTTTTAAAAATCTATTTTGGGTCCTAAACCAAAACACATAATAGTAAACAATGTAAAAGTTCCTGTTACTAGTGATAATGAAGTTAAACAATTTTATAAGCCATTATCAAAACCCGAAGTTGGATTTTCAAAACCTAATTTTAGATCAAAAACTCCACCACCTAGAAGAGTCACAAATAATTATTATCATCCTAAAACATCGCAACTAAAAAGAAACGCTGGTCGACAAAATCAACCTCGTGGCTTTCCCATAACTTGGAACAACTTCCCACGTCAAAGTTACATGCCGTGAGAAATGTGTCTTCCATATCCCAACCAATTACATTAAATGCAAGGGATGTTTAGTACTAACAACTTTGGACCCATGAGATATTGGGGACCAAATGTTTTGAGGTGTTTCCTTATATAAATAGATATGCCTTGGAGTCGACTTGGAACCCGATGACTGGATAAAGGATAGAGGATGCTCCAAACACATGACGGGTAACCGAAAGCTCTTCTCAAGCTACAAGGCATATAATGGAGGTAATGTTATTTTGGTAGCAATCTTCGCGATAACATCATTGGTAAAGGTACAATCTTGAATGACTCTCTCAAAATAGATAATGTAGAACATGTAGATAATTTAAGATTTAACTTGTTAAGTATAGGATAAATATGTGATAATAAGTGTAGAGTAACTTTTTCTGAACATGATAGTGAAATCACCAAGGATGGTCAGGTCATAGGTAGAGGTATTAGGAAGAAGGGCTTATATGTGATGAAATTAGGAAATAAGCCTAAAGACCAAATTTGTCTAGCAACGATTGATGAAAATTCCATGTTGTAGCTTAGGAGATTAGGTCACGCAAATATGCGTCTCATTCAATTGTTAGCATCTGAGGAATTAGTTAAAAACTTACCTAAGCTTAAGTTTTATCAACACTTCTATTATGCTTGCAAAATTGGAAAGCAAGCTCACGCTAGTCATAAGGCTAAGAATTTAGTCTCAACGACTAGATGCTTAGAACTCCTTCATATGGATCTCTTCGGTCCATCCGCCGTACAGAGTTACGGAGGAAACCGATACACCTTAGTCATAGTAGATGACTACTCTAGGTATACTTGGACTAGATTCCTTAAGGACAAAACCGAAGCCTTCGATCAATTCAAAATATTTAGTAAGAAAATTCAAAACCAATTACGATGTACTATAGTGTCAATAAGAACCGACTACGGTAGGGAATTTGATAATGAGATGCAATTTGGAGAATTTTGTAATGCAAATGGTATTACACATAACTTCTCGGCTCCACGCGCTCCTCAATCAAATGGCGTGGTCGAAAGGAAAAATAGGACACTTTAAGAAATGAGTAGGACTATGTTGAATAAGCAATCGTTACCACAAAAGTTTTGGTGTAACGCCGTAGATACTTCAACATACATTCTCAACCGAATCCTAATTAGAGCCATCCTAGGAAAAACACCTTATGAACTCTTGAGAGGTAGGAAACCTACTCTTGATTATTTTAGAGTGTTTGAAAGCAAGTGCTTCAATTTAAACACTAAAGACTACCTTACAAAGTTTGACCCAAAGTCATACGAAGGTATCTTTTTAGGTTACTCGCAAAATAGTAAAGCCTACATCATCCTTAAACAAAGCATTACGAGGAAAAAGCGAAGAATCGCTAAGTGACATTCGATGAAACTCCTCCACCCTCTAAGACATCACCCTTGGTGGATGATGACTTGGATGAAGAAGAAGCAATTAAGGTTACCGAAAAGAAAAACCTAGAAAATGACATTAAGGATGAAACTTTAGAGATTAACGAAATAGTCAATATTAAGGAATCTAGGAACCATCCATTGGAAAATGTCATAGGAAACCTTAACCAAAGAACCCTCATATCACAAGCCCAAAACCAAAGTAACTTCTTTTGTTTTATATCAACTATAGAACCTAAGAATGTGAATGAATCCTTAACGGATGATAGTTAGATAGTCGCTATGCAAGAAGAATTAAATCAATTCATTGCTAACAACGTTTGGGAGTTAGTTCTCAACAATAGGAATATGACAAATCTGGAAACTAGTGGGTGTTTAGAAATAAGTAGACTGAGAACGGTAAAGTTTGTTTCTTCAAAATAAGGACTAGGATAGTGTGCTCACGGCTATAATTAAAAGAGGGCATCGATTATGATGAAACTTATGCCCCAGTTGCTAGACTTGAGTCAATTAGGATACTATTAGCTTATGCTTGTGCTTTAAATTTTAAGCTATTCCAAATGGATTTAAAAAGTGCATTCCTGAATGGTTTTATCAATGAGGAGGTATACGTGGCACAACCTCCAGGATTCATTGACTTTGAAAAACCGGATCATGTTTATAAACTAAAGAAAGCTTTATACGGTCTTAAACAAGCTCCCAAAACTTGGTATGATAGATTAAAATCTTTTCTTATTAAACATGAATATAAAATGGGAATGATAGATAACACTCTTTTTACTAAGAAGAAAGGTTCAAACCTCATCATCGTTCAAATAGATGTCGATGACATTATATTTGGCTCAACTTGTCAAGACATGTGTGATAAATTTGCAAAAATCATGCATGACGAGTTTGAAATGAGCATGATGGGTGAACTTAACTTCTTCATTGGACTACAAATAAGACAAATGAAAGATGGTATTTTCTTTAATCAATCTAAATATATTGAGAAATGCTTAAGAAATTTGGGTTAGAAGAATCTAAACCAATGAAAACCCCCATGTCCTCCGATACCAAACTCATGAAGGACGAAGAGTGTGAGTCGGTAGATAGTACCAAGTATCAAGGCATGATAGGTAGTTTATTATACCTAACGGAAAGTAGGCTCGATATCATGTTTAGTGTCTGCCTTTGTGCCCGCTTCCAATAGGTTCCCAAAACCTCTCACCTTGAAGCGGTTAAGCGTATCTTCCGATACCTTAAAGGCACTACGCACTTAGGATTATGGTATCCTAAGGGGACCCTCATAGAAACTGTAGTATATGTTGACTCCGATCATGCAGAAGATTATGTGGATCAAAAGAGCACTAGCGGTATTTGTACGTTCGTGGGATGTTATTTGACATCTTGGTTCTCGAAGAAACAAACCGCTCTTTCTATATCTACCACCGAAGCCGAATACGTAAGCGCCAGAAAGGCATGTCAACAAGCACTATAGATGAAACAAGCTCTTTTCGACTATGATGTTCAACTCGACGACGTCCCGATCATGTGCGACAATAAAGGCGCTATTGACCTAGCAAAAACCCGGTGCAGCATTCTCAAACCAAACACATCGAAATTCGTCACCACTTTCTTCGTGATAATGTCCAGAAAGGACATATCTCAATCGAAAAAGTGTCGTTCGTCGACAACATCGCCGACATTCTTACGAAACCCCTCAAACGTAAATCGTTTAACTATCTACGTCTTGGTTTAGGAATGATGGAACACATTCCATAAATCACATTAGTCCGCTTCTCCTTCTTCTGTCTCAATTCTAGTTCGTGTTCTATTTCGTGTCGTGACAACTTAAATACTTCATTCGAAGTACCTTAAGAATTTTTTAATTCGCGAAATGGAAATTAAAATGTCACTCCTCTTTGCAAAATTTTCATCAAAACTAAGTCTAAAATGCCTCGTTGAGGGCGGCCCCCATATCCCCGGTGGCCCCCTAATATATTTGGGACCGCCTGATAAATATGGGACCGCCAACAGTAGACACCATATTTTACACTTAGTCAAAATTTTTCCAAAAACAAAACCAAACACACCCATTCTTCTCTGCAAGCGACGAACACGACTAAAACTATCGAAAAACTCAAAATCACCCATTAAAACACTAATTGAAGATAAAATTAACACCTACAATCATTCATAACATCGTCAACATCATCAATTATAAGTCATTTCATCTAGTTTCTTTCAATTTGAGTCTAGGGTTCATGATGAACATTAGAAATTAAAATTGGGGATTTCTGATTTTTCTTTCAATTTTGTACAATTAAGACTACTAGGATACAATGTATAACTAATATGCCTCCCGTAGACATAGGATTTGCATACATTTGTGAGTTTGTTGAAAATTGACTTCGAACCAAAACCCTAATTTTATTTTCAAATCACTCACGTTAGGAACATAATAAAATTGTTGTTATGCATTGTTAATACAACTCAAAAACATTTTCAAACACATGCATAATGATCTCATGAAAAAATTTCAAGATACATAATTAATATGTATTTTTCGACTTGTTTGGATGAGCAAAATCAAACTAATGAGCGTTTGGATTAACTCTTAGGATTTTAAGTTTAGGTCGAGTTAATCGTTACTTCACATTTATCACATTTAGGCACACACTAGAAACAATGTGCATAACAAATTACAAGTAAACGGTAATAAAATGTGATTTTTTTTAAGAAATCATGCCTCGTAAGTCATCCGAAGATCACAAAAATACAAGAGCCTATATACCAATAATATCACATGAATATTGTATACCTATAAAAGAAAAACTAAGAAACCTTGAAAGTCATTGCATTCATGAGGGTCGGGTGGTTTTTGACAACTTTGCAGATCTAAACTATGTTCGGTCTTTGTTCAGCTTTGTCGAGTTTGAGTGTCTTCTTGAAATTAATGACCAAATTTGTCCTCATTTCATACTTGAGTTTTATAGTCAATATCAATTAAACTATTCCGATGAAGGTCAAATGTTCATTGAATTTGTGATTCAAAATCAATTCTTTTCTTACTCTCTTAAAGAATTTGCTCAAATTCTTGACATACCTTGCGAGGGTGCCTGCGTCTTTACTGACAAATGGTCACTTGAAGAGTTGGCATATGGTGTCCCCATGGATGGTCCATATCAAACCAACCCTCCTTCTCTTAATGACATCATTTCGTCTATTCGAATTGATAGAGAAGGTCAAGTCCGTCACATCCGTCATGAGGAAGAAATTGATGTTCTTGAATATCAAATTCTCACCGTGAAATTGTGCCAACCTTAAGGCATTTGGAAGAAATCATCCGGGAAAACATTTTCTGTCTGGGGGTAATCAGGACCATGTTCCCGCGTGTCTTTGTTACATGCTTTATTGTGTTGTACACTCTGAAAAGTTCAACCTTGCCTATTATATGGCAAAACAAATGGAGTGGGTCACTAAACAAAAGCGGTTGATTTTACCCTATGGTATGTTATTGACCCGTTTATTTAAACTCATCATGAATGAAAATCATGAATTGTACAATGAGTCTTATGTCTTGTACAATCGTGTCATGAATCCTCTTGCCGCTCAACAAGAGCGAAAGACTAGAAAGAATCGTGGCACGAGAAGAGGTCGTCACTCCACTTTCTCTTCTTCCACCTTTGACCAACCATCATACTCTCATCTTAACGATGATGATGATGATGGAAATGGCGAATGGACCTTGCGTGCAAGCACTCCTTCCCCTATTCGTTATGTCAATTCATTAACAAATCAAGTTCCTCAAGTTTTTCAAAACCCACCTAACATTGACCCTCACTTGGAAACCTTTTACACCCATCAAACCAAAATCATCACCCGTCAAGTTCAGATTCGAGACGAGCAACGTGGTGGATTAAGGTCAATTGGGAAAGGCCTCAGAAACTTATGGAGAAATATCAAGAAGTGAGCAATATGGAAATGTGCTTTGTGACATTATCAATTATATTACTTATTACTTCATGATGCTTTAGTACTTAAACTTATATTATTTAGTGGTAACTTAGTATGTAGTACGGGCAACATAACTTGCCTTGGATGATCTCCTAATTTGATCATCCTAAACACTTGTTTGCATGGAACTTGATACATTTAAATACCTATATGATGATATGCATGCTTATCTATTAGCTAATATGCATACATGTATTTCTTTGATTGAACTTGGAATTATTATTTTTATGAATTTAATTGTTAAGCATTAGATGATTCATGATAAAATAGAGTTGATTGCAAAAAGGAAAAATAGGAAATTTCTTTCTGTACAGGATCTGTAGAAAATCAGGAAAACTAGAAAATTTTCCCGTCTTTAGAGTACGACCCCTAATATATCTGGGACCGCCATGTATATATGGGACCGCCATCAGAAGTCACAGAAATTTTACTGTGACTACTTGATTTTTTGTGTAGTTGACTATTCTCTCTCTGACCCAGCTAAACTTTCTGCATTTTGCTAAACAACTTTCAAAATTTCCTTAATCCTCATGCTTTTCTACTTTGATCCTATGCTTTCAAATTAAATAAGCCTTCCTTCCCATTCTTCTTACCATCTTCATCCTCCTCAAACCATTCTACCATGAATTCTACCAAAGCTTCTTCTTCTAACCCTTCCAAGAAAATCAAACTAACCATAATCCATCATAGACAACTATTTGTTAACATCTCTAGTGATGAAGATGTCACCACCACACCTTCTCCTACAACAACTTCTTCACCTCCAACTCCTCCAATTGCACCATCCAAAACTCCATCCACCAATCAAACATCATCAAGCCAAGAGAATACATCTTCTTTTTTTCAATCAAAACTTCAAATTTCACCACCATCGTCAAATGAACCAACTTCTCCTCAACTTTTGAACCCTTTGCTTGATAACATCTCGGATGTTCCTCCTAGACCTTCAAACCCTCAACTACTTCAAAGTCACCATTCTTTGGATATCACACTCTCTTTGTCACCAATCACTCCTCTTGATCACATTCATGACATTCCATCACCACCATCTCCACCACAACCTCAACCACCTATCATGGGTCACCCTCTTTACTACAACTACCATGACTACCATGGGTAAACTTGCATATGTTGCTTTCATAACCGAACTATTTTCTTAACCTTAAGATATGAGATAAACATCATGTTTGATCATCTTGAGTATCTTCTCACTACCGCAATCACCTCACACTTTCCACCTCCACCTTGAAATGGCTTCAAAAATTTTCATAAACGTGTCACCCTAAACTTTTTTGCTCAAAAAGTCATTCTCTATGAATCATGAATCATTTAGGACTTATGTAGTATTGTCTCTCTTTATCTCATGTAGTATGTTGTATTAGTTCTAGTTTTATCTTATGTTGTATGAATGCATTAATTGCATTCGCTATTGTATGAGTTTCTTAATTGTTGAATGAAACTCTCTTTTGGGTGACTTGAATTCAATGTTATGATTAAAAGATATTTGTCTTGCTCTTGTACAACTAACTTTATTTTGTAGCAAACAATTTTCGTAAGATCGATCCCTTGGTGCCCCGATCGAGGGGGAGCATACATTAAGAGGGAGTCTTGATATCTGTTGATAAAATATAATGCCTAAAAACATTAATAATATTTTTACACATCTTTACGTTTTGATAATCACAAAACTAAAAACGTCCAACGTCAAAATTAAAAGTAAATATGTATATTAGTAGTAAAATATTCATTTCAAAATTATATCCACTCCAAGGTATGAATAAACAAAGCTTGATGCGTTTTATGATCAAGGAACCTTTTATAAAATGTTGTAACTTTTATAAACATCACAAATATTTTTTTACATTTAAAAAGAAAATGTTTTATTCAATATAAACATTTGAAGTTCAAATTTCGGACCTAAACGGTAGCAATGGTCCAGTAAACACCTCCCCTGAATAGGACAAAAAGGGAGCGTCTGAATAAGGGGCGACCCCCTTAATTACATGGGCGACCCCCTTAATTTTAAGGGGGCCGACACCCTATTTAAGGGGGCCGGCCATAGACCCCGCTCCTCCTTTTTGTCCTATAAATACTAGACTATTCCCCAACATTTTTCTCACCTTTTGCCTGCATTCTTTCTGGCCTTAAAACAACCCACATATCCTCTCTAAAATCCTTTGATCATTTAATCATTTAGCTTTGTTTCCAAGTGATCCAAGCTCAATTCCTCAAGTGCAAGAGAAGAATACTTCCATCATCTAGTGAAGAAGTATTACACCCCAAAATCCATATTGCAATCTTGTTGCATCCATATCATACCTTGTAAATCTTTTGTAAATCTTGTAAAGTTGTGTAGTTGTTAGGATTTGGTGATTGTTGTAAGTATAGTTGGATCTTGGTGATCCTTTTTAGTAGTGTTAGATAGTTGTGATATAAGTAGTGTGGTGAGAAGAAGTTGTGAAGGTGTGAAGTTGTGAAGATTGAAGAAGTTGTGTAGTCGTGATCAAGGTGTGAAGATAAGTTGTGTAGTGAAGTTGTGAAGTAGTTGTGAAGTTGTGAAGTCGTGAACTAGTCGTGAAGTTGTGTTGTGATAGATTGGTTCTAGCTAAGATTAGAACTCGACATCTAGCTTAGTGTCGGAAATTGATATAAGCAACGTTGTGTACGGTTTTCTCCGCCATAAGGGAGCTTGTTGACATAGTGAAGAAAACTCTCGAGTTTGGTGCTCGGGGAGTGGAGTAGGCCGAAGAAGAGCTTTGTAACCGAACCACTATAAATCCTTGTATTGCGGTTTGATCTTTCCAACTCTTATCTTTTATTTACTTCTACATTTTTACATTGTTCATATTGTGCAAGTATTGAATTCACAAAAAGTCGAATCTAAGTTTTTATAAACAAATTTTAAATATTAAATTAAAAAGCGGTAAACTATTCAACCCCCCTTCTAGTTTTCCACAATTGGTATCAAGAGCCACGTTAAACAAGATTTTTAAAATAAATTGTATTTTAAAACTTGAATCGATCTATGGAATCGGAAAAATATTTAGAAGGGCAATCTATGCAAAGACCACCACTTTTTGAAAGTGATGGATTTATTTATTGGAAAAATAGATTCGAAACTTATGTGAAGTCAAAAGATCTAGATCTTTGGCATGTTATTACCGATGGTGATTTTCCTCCTATTCAATTTAATCCCGAAACTAAAAAGGATGAAATTGTATCTTTTCATAAACAAGATGATGATCTTAAAAAGAAACTTGCAAAAAATAATGAAGCTAAAATGGTAATTTATAATGCTTTGCCACGTAAAGAATACGAAAGAATTTTTATGTGTCAAACCGCAAAAGAAATTTGGGATACTTTACTAATCACTCATCAAGGTAATAATCAAGTCAAAGCTAACAAAATAGATCTCCTTGTTCAACAATATGAACAATTTATGATTCCGGAAGAGGAATCAATAGATAATGCCTTTGCTAAATTTAACACTATTATTACTAGTCTAAAAGCACTTGATGAAAGTTTTTCTAGCAAGAATTGTGTTAGGAAATTTCTTAGGGCACTACATCCAAAATGGCGCGCGAAAGTCACGGCGATTGAAGAATCAAAGAATCTAACAACCTTATCTCTTGACGAACTAATTGGAAACTTGAAAGTTTATGAAGAAGTAATTAAGAAAGATGTAGAAACGGTTAAAGGCAAGAAAGAACAAAGTAGATCACTTGCATTAAAAGTGAAAAAGGAAGTAAGTGATGAAGATAGCTCAAGTTCCGATAGTGAAGACGAAGAGTATGCTATGGCCGTAAAGGAATTCAAGAAATTCTTCAAGAGACGAGGAAGATTTGCAAGACAACCACGAGGCGATAGAAAAACATTCCAAAGAAGTAGAAATGATGGTTATGATAAAAGTGAAAGAAAATGTTTTAGATGTGGTGACCCAAATCATTTCATTGGAGAATGTTCAAAGCCGCCAAAGAACACCGATCAAAGAGCATTCATTGGAGGAGTATGGAGCGACAATGGAGAAGATGAGGTGGAAAAGACTAAAGATGAAGCTTGCCTTGTAGCTCAAGCGCCCGATGAAATATGCTTAGGAGTAAACTTGGAACCCGATGAATGGATTAAAGATAGTGGATGTTCAAAACACATGACCGGTAATCGAAAGTTGTTTTCTTCATACAAAGCATACAACGGAGGTAACGTAATTTTCGGAAGCAACTTACGCGGTAAAATCATAGGCAAAGGTACGATTTCTCAAGACTCCTTAATAATTGAAAATGTTGAGCACGTAGATAACTTAACTTATAACTTGCTTAGTATAGGTCAAATATGTGATAATAAGTGCAAAGTAATATTTACCGAACACGATAGCGAAATAATCAAAAACGAAAAAGTTATAGGTAAAGGAATTAGGAAAGGAGGATTATATGTAATGAAACTAGGAAATAAACCGGAAGACAAAATATGCCTTGCAACATTAGACGAAAATTCCACACTATGGCATAGAAGATTAGGTCATGCTAATATGCAACTAATTCAATCATTAGCGTCTAAAGAATTAGTTAGAAATCTACCTAAACTTAAATACGACCAACATTTTTGTGATGCTTGCAAAGTTGGAAAGCAAGCTCACGTAAGTCACAAGGCCAAAAATATAGTCTCAACAACTAGATGCTTAGAACTACTTCACATGGATTTGTTTGGCCCCTCCGCCATACGAAGCTATGGAGGAAATCGTTATACCTTAGTAATTGTAGATGACTATTCTCGATACACTTGGACTAGATTCTTAGCAAATAAAACCGAAGCCTTCGAAGAATTTGAAATATTTAGCAAAATGATCCAAAACAAATTAGGATGTTCTATTGTATCAATTAGAACGGATCATGGTCGGGAATTTGATAATGAAGTACAATTTGGAAAATATTGTGATTTAAATGGGATATCTCACAATTTTTCCGCTCCTCGTACTCCACAATCAAATGGGGTAGTAGAACGAAAAAATCGCACCTTACAAGAAATGAGTAGAACCATGTTAAATGAACAATCCATTCCTCAAAAATTTTGGTGCAATGCGATCGATACATCAACTTATATAATTAATAGAGTTTCTATTAGACGTATTTTGGGAAAAACTCCATACGAGTTGTTAAGAGGAAGGAAACCAAACCTTAACTATTTTAGAGTATTCGGAAGTAAATGTTTTATTCTTAATACAAAAGATTACCTAACCAAGTTCGACCCAAAGTCGTATGAAGGTGTTTTCCTAGGATATTCGCAAAATAGTAAAGCTTACATAATACTTAACAAACAAACAATGAAAGTAGAAGAATCATTAAATGTAACTTTCGATGAGACTCCTCCTCCACCTAAAACATCACCATTGGAAGATGATGAATTAGTCGAAGAAGAAGCTATTGAGGTTAGTAAAACAAAACCCATAGGCAATGATCTTGAAGACATTTCATTAGAAAATAATCAAATAATAAACATTAAAGAATCTAAAAGTCATCCCCTAGAAAATGTTATTGGTAATCTAAATCAAAGAACACTTAGGTCGCAAGCTCAAGAGAAAAGCAATTTCTTTTGCTTTATTTCAACAATAGAACCTAAAAATATAAATGAGGCACTAAAAGATGAAAATTGGGTAATGGCCATGCAAGAGGAACTAAATCAATTTATAACAAATGATGTTTGGGAACTAGTCCCAAATCCCATGGATATGACCATTATAGGAACAAAATGGGTATATAGAAATAAACTCGATGAAAATGGGGTCGTAACAAGAAACAAAGCTAGGTTGGTCGCCCAAGGTTATAATCAACAAGAAGGAATTGATTATGATGAAACATATGCACCCGTAGCTAGACTAGAGTCCATAAGAATACTTTTAGCTTATGCTTGTGCACTAGATTTTAAGTTATACCAAATGGATGTGAAGAGTGCATTCCTTAACGGTGTTATCAATGAGGAGGTTTACGTGGCACAACCTCCGGGATTCATTGACTTCGCAAAACCTAATTATGTCTATAAACTTAAGAAAGCTCTTTATGGTCTAAAACAAGCTCCAAAAGCTTGGTACGATCGACTAAAAGCCTTTCTTATTAAACATAATTATTCTATGGGAATGGTAGATAACACTCTCTTCACTAAAAAGAAAGACTCCAACATCATTATCGTCCAAATATATGTTGATGACATTATATTCGGATCAACTTGTCAAGAAATGTGTGATGACTTTGCCAAGATCATGCATGATGAGTTTGAAATGAGTATGATGGGGGAACTAAACTTTTTCTTAGGATTACAAATAAAACAATTAAATGATGGAATATTTTTCAATCAATCAAAATATATTAAGGAAATGCTTAAGAAATTTGGACTAGAAGACTCTAAGCCAATGAAAACCCCCATGTCTACGGAAACCAAACTCACAAGGGACGAAGAAGGTGAGTCCGTAGATAATACCAAATATAGAGGCATGATAGGTAGTTTATTATACTTAACGGCAAGTAGACCCGATATCATGTTTAGTGTTTGCCTTTGTGCACGCTTTCAAGAGGATCCCAAAACCTCTCACCTAGAAGCGGTTAAGCGTATCTTCCGATACATTAAAGGCACTATGCATTTGGGATTATGGTATCCCAAGGGATCCGGCATAGAAACAATAGTTTATGCGGATTCGGATCATGCGGGAGATTACGTTGATCGCAAGAGCACTAGTGGTGTTTGCACATTCATGGGATGTTGTTTAACATCTTGGTTTTCAAAGAAGCAAACCGCTCTTGCTATCTCCACAACCGAAGCGGAATATGTTAGTGCCGGAAAGGCATGTCAACAAGCACTATGGATGAAACAAGCTCTCATAGACTATGGCATTAGGTTAGACAATATTCCAATAATGTGTGACAACAAAGGGGCTATAGACTTAAGTAAGAATCCCGTTCAACACTCACGAACTAAACACATAGAAATTCGCCACCACTTCCTTCGTGATAATGTTCAAAAAGGGAATATCTCTTTAGAAAAGGTCTCATCGGAAGACAACATAGCCGATATTCTAACTAAGCCACTTAAACGTGAACCATTTAACTACTTACGCTTTGGTCTAGGAATGGTGGAACAAATTGACTAAGTTTTCAGCACAAAAAATTAATAATGAACCTTTTGTCAAAAATCTGAGAAATAATTTCTCAACAGGTAGCGGCCCCCTTAATTCATAAGGGGTGGCCCCCTTAATTTTAAAGGGGCCGACCAGACTTTAAGGGGGCCACCCACTGAACATATTTTTTTTCTTCTCTCCGTGTCTAGGCTTCTGTTTTGCACAAAAATACAAAAAAAATTGGGAAAAACCTACATGAAACCTTTTACAAATTCCTCTATCTAAATGCATATCTCATTACACATAGTCCCATCTCATTTATTTTCTAAAGAAAGTCTTTCTGACAACTAGGATCACATGAAAATTAATTTTCACATATTATTGAGATATGCTAAAAATATTTCTTTTTCATATGCATAATGCTTTTTTACTTGTTGTTAAAAATATATAATCTAATATATATTTCTTGACAATCTTGGTTGAGCAAAATTAAATCAAAGAGCATTTGGATTATTTCTTGGGTCTTACATGTCTTAGTGTCGAAATAATCACTACTCCACATTTGTTGCATTTAGACACACACTAGTTTTTGCACAAAAGTATATATGGCCCTAATAGTAATATTTACTAGCTCATTCTGGTTTGTCTTTTTTTTGAGCCAAATTAAATCAGAGGAGCACTTTTGGATTATGTTCTTGGTCTTACATGGTGGCTTAGTTGTCCGAAATAATCACTACTCCAAAATTTGTGGGCCATTTGAGGCAGCACACACTAGTTTTTTTGCACAAAAATTTATTTATCTTGTTAATCCTTGTAATGTAAACTTGCTTGAGCATTTATATACTTGTGTTAGCCTTTGATAAGTGCATCATACACATATCTGTTTCTACCTCTAAACGAGTTTAATGACCCAAAACAGACAAAAAACTGCCAATATATATGTTTGTTTAGTCTTTGTTTGTGCAGGGCAGTGGCATATCAATCCACAAGACAGAAAACCAAGAGAAGCCAAAATGACACAAACTGAGCATGGATGGAATGGAATGGAAAAAGAGACTGTGCGAGTAATCTACATAGGAGCCAGAACAGCCCCAAGTCCCAAAAAAAAAAACATGCCGAATTAAAGTCAGAGTCAATACTGCGAAGAATCAGCAGTCAAAACCCGGAGCCGGAACTGAAGACTGAACAGTAAGAATACTGATTGGATGGCAATTTAACCCATCTGTTGCAAATGGGCGGGGGGAGGGTCGGAAGGGGGGGAACGGAAAAGGGGGGGGAGGAGGAAACTGGAGGAAGGGAGGGGGGATGGGGAAGGCAGGGCCAGGTGGAGGGGATAGGGGGGGAGAAGAAATAAAAGGAGAGAAAAAGATAAAGCCGCCGCAAATAGATAAACCATGAAGACGTGGAAGACCTAAATGGGCCCTCAATCAATTACTAACATCCATATTGTTTGTTGGCATTTGACTAAAGGACTGGTTGTGTGGGGGTGTGTGTGTGCAAAAATTTGTTGATGACTTTTTGAAGTAAAGAGACTGAAGATATGATCATGGTAGACTTATTTTATTTCTTTTTAGTTAAATTGTAATGGATATTGTGGTGTTTTATTTATTTTTTTTTTTTTTTTTTTATGAATTAAAAAGTGCCCAAAATCCTAAACCCCCAGTTAAGTAGAAGATTTTACCAGCCAACATACCAATCTCAGCCATTGTGTACACACCATAAAACCCAAACAACCTCCACTACTCACACCACTCATTACTCGATCGACAACTCTCATAAACCGTATTTGGGGCCCTTTCAACTAAACCCTCACAAAACTCCAAGTGTGGGCCACAATAAAAGAATATCAAGCTTCCCCAAAAGAATAAAATAATGCCCCTACCCATAACATAATGCCTACAATCCTTTTTTATAATAACATAAGAGACCAAAAAATGTTGAGTTTAAAATTTTATAAAAAAACCTTGTCCTGTACCTTATTGGGCCCAAACCCAAACCCAGTGGGCCCAATACAAGCCCAATGGGCCCAACACAAAACCCAAGCCCAACAAAAGCCCAAAATCCATTTTTATAAACTTTAGGGGCCAAAAATGCCAAGTTTGAAAGTTGTTTTTATAAAGAAAAATGGTTTAATAAAACACAAGGGCTAGTTTTGCAATTTGCTTAAACTTTCTTTACCCCTTTTAGTTATAAAACAGCAGGGACCATTTTTGCAATATTGCCAAACCTTTCTTTATTTCTTTAGTTATAAAAACGACAAGGGCCAGTTGTGTTACTTTCCAAAGTCCTATTAATAACTAAAAAAGGGCTCAAAAGAAATGAAAAGAGAAGAAAAGTTGGAGGGCTAGTGTTGCACCATCTCCAAAGCTTTCTTTTAAACCTGCAACCAACCATCGTACCCGCCAAAACCATACCAGCCATTTCCCACGGTTTTTCTTCCCAAACCACCTCCCAAGTACTACCACCAGCACACTCTCACCCTTTCCCACAAACCCATTGCCCCTATAACCCTCTCCCCTGGCAAAACACTCAACCCAACGAACCCCTTCAATGGCTGAGATGAAGTCAAGACAAAGAGAAGGCTAGGATTGCTTGGGGAGTGTTGTACTCTTACAACAAGCTCGTCCCAAGGCAAAGACAAGGCTTTGAGCTGCTATAAAAGGAAGAGAGACCAAGCCAAGCAAAACACACCATTTTTTATTTTGTTTTTACTTTTTCTTAGTTTAAAATTTACCTAAGTCTGCTTTAAAATTGTTATATTCAGCTTATTTAAAGTTTATATTGTAATACTTTCAGTTTAATAAAAGTTAAGAGTTTTCTTTGATCATTTAATCATTTTAGCTTTGTATTCCAAGTGATCCAAGCTCAACCCTCAAGTGCAAGAGAAGAATACTTTTCCATCATCTAGTTCACGTAAGAATATTACACCACAAAATCCATATTGCAATCTTTTTGCATCCATATCTACACCTAGCTAAATCTTTTGTAAATCTTGAAAGTTATGAGTTGTTAGGATTTGGTGATTGTTGTAATTATAGATGGATCCTTGGTGAACCTTTTTTATAGTGTTAGATAGTATTGATATAAGTATTGTGTGAGAAGAAGTTGTGAAGTTGTGAAGTTGTGAAGATTGAAAAGTTGTTGTAGTCGTGATTAAGGGGTGAAGATACGTTGTGTAGTAAAGTTGTTAATTACTTGTAAAGTTTGTGAAGTCGAGAACTAGTCGTGAAGCTTTGTTGTGATGAATGGATTCTAGCTAAGAATATAAATGACATCTAGCTTAGTGTCGGAAATTGATATAAGCAACGTTGTGTACGAATTCTCCACCATAAGGGAGCTTGTTGACATAGTGAAGAAAACTCTCGAGTTTGGTGCTCGGGGAGTGGAGTAGGCCGAAGAAGAGCTTCATAACCGAACCACTATAAATCCTTGTGTTGCGGTTTGATCTTTCCAACTCTTATCTTTTATTTACTTCTACATATTTACATTGTTCATATTGTGCAAGTATTGAATTCACAAAAAGTCGAATCTAAGTTTTTATAAACAAATTTTAAATATTAAATTAAAAAGCGGTAAACTATTCAACCCCCCCTTCTAGTTTTCCACAGTTTGCTTGCACTTGTCATATTTCTCCTTCCTTCTTGTTACATATTAGAAATATTTGTATTGTTCTAACTCGTTTTTGTAGCCAAGAAACCATAGCTCGATTCCTTGGTGCCCTCGAACGAGGGGAGCACACATCAAGGGGGAGCATTTATTCCGTCGATTTAACTAGCAATTCTCGACGATGTCTTTTTGATTCTACAAAAAGGGGGAGAAATGACATGAAACTCACTAAATACTTGTTTACAAATAATTTTACATTTAATGAGTTTAAATTTTGTAATCATCAAAAAGGGGGAGATTGTTGATAAAAATATAATGCCTAAAAACATTACTAATATTTTTTCACATCTTTACGTTTTGATAATCACAAAATATAAAAACGTTCAACGTAAAATTAAACGTAAACAAGTAATTAGTAGTAAATTCTCATTTCAACAAATACATCACTTAAAGGTATGAATAAATAAATGCTTAATGCATTTTATGATCAAAGGAAATTTTTATTCAACCTCACACTTTTATAAAATGTTGTAAACATTTTATAAACATTACAAAACATTTTCTACAATTAAAAGAAATGTTTTATTCAAAATAAACATTTTGAAATTCAAATTTTCGGACCTAAAACGGCTAGAAAAGTTCCAGAAAATTCCCCCTACACAAAAGACAAACTGGGGAAGCCCTAGTCTTGGGCGGCCCCCTTAAATACACGGCCGACCCCCTTAAAATTAAGGGGACCGCCCACCTATTTAAGGGGACCGCCCCTAGGTAGACGCTCCCCCAGTTTGTCCTATAAATACTGGACTTTTCCCCTCAATCTTCTCACCTTTTGCACTCATTCTTTCTGTTCTAAAACATCCCACACATCTCATCAAAATCCTTTGATCATTTAATCATAAAGCTTTGTTTCCAAGTGATCCAAGCTCAATTTCTCAAGTGCAAGAGAATAATACTTCCATCCTTAAGTGAAGAAGTATTACACCTTTGTGTGTTGTTGCAATCTTATTGCGTCCATATCATAACTTGTAAATCTTGTGTATATCTTGTATTTAAGTGTAGTAGCTAGATCTTGGCGATCTTTGTAAGTATAGATAGATCGTGGTGATCTTACCAAGTAGTGTTAGTTAGCTGTGGCATATGTAGTGTGGTGAAGTGAAGTCGTGAAGTTGTGTTGTGATAGATTGGTTCTAGCTAAGATTAGAACTCGACATTTAGCTTTGTGTCGTAAATCGGTGTAAGCAACGTTGTGTACGGTTTTCTCAGCCATAAGGGAGTTTGTTAACATAGTGAAAAAAACTCTCGAGTTAGGTGCTCGGGGAGTGGAGTAGGGCGAAGAGGTGCTTCGTTACCGAACCACTATAAATCTTCGCGTTGTGGTTTGATTGTTCTTACTCTTATCTCTTGTCTTACATTATCTCCTCATACTATCATATCAATTGTTTAGATAAATATATCGCTCATATTGTGCAAGTGTTGAGTTCACATAAATTCAAATCTAGATTTTTTTTTTCAAACACTTCAAAACCTTTAATATAAAAAGCGGTAAACTATTCAACCCCCTTCTAGTTTTCCACAAATTCATCTAATATACCTACGGCTTTCTAACATTATGGTTTTACCTTTTTTATATATGATGTCAAGAGATAATGCAATTCTTGTTTAGTACTATATATGTATTATATGAGTTAAACGATGATGGTTGCTATTTTGTTTTAAGCAATTACTCGTATAAAAAAAACACGAACGTGGATTTTTATAAAAGCATTCGAAATACAGAGGCCGACATACAATTATGTCACATTCAGCTTATTTCATCAATAAAAGAAAACGAATGTCTAGATATTGTATTCAGCAAGTTGTGCTTATTTGAGTTATTTTGAATAAATAGTATTCCAACAAGCGTTTAGTCGTATGTCATTCATAAAATGATCAAGGTTAGACTTCGACTCTTCAACAATCTAATCATACGACGACGTGGTATTGTGGCAACATATAAATCTATAATGTACGAAGAGAAAAAAATCATTTAGCTCGCGAGAATACCACTCGTTTTAGGATAAACTTATCATATATCTTGATGGTGATTTTATCTTCGTAAACTTAATTATCATATATCTTGATGATTATGTTACTCTCAAAATTCGCAACATGGAAACGACCAGTCACCTAGCAGACACAAGAGTTTGTGGCGTATCATTAGGCTTTATACCGGAAAGGAGAAATCAGATGATTGAAATTGAAATCATGATTTTAAAGTATAGCAAAACCGAAAGATATGTAATCCTAAAAGGGATATTCCATTTTCTTTATATATGCAACTAGATTACTAAGGGGACAAGAATGAAATTCAAACATATGAGAAAGTTATACGAAGATAGGAAAAGACATCAATATGTCCAAAGAAATGATTACGAACGTGGAAGTGCAAAGATAATAGACCTAAAATAAAAGACAAAGCAATTACATAACCAAACTAGCTTTTCATATGTCAAATTATTGAAGAGATAAACGAATGTAGCTACCAAAGTACATATCTCTATTAATTATAAATTCTTTATGTGTTT
>BQNB010076189.1:0-31231 GCA_026074375.1 Tanacetum coccineum | reverse complement strand
AGGGTTTTCGAATCTACAACAAAAGAACCCATCGAATAATGGAAACAATTCATGTCATATTCGATGCGATGCATCAGACAATGGCTCATGTATGCATCAGTTCAGGACCCGAGCCTATTATTATGACCCCTGGACAACTCAATTTAGGGCTTGCCCCATCGCCTGTCCCTGCAACTACATACATTCCACCAACAGATAAAGATCTAGAGATTTATTCCAACCGATGTTCGATGAATACTTTGAGCAATCTACAGATAGTGAACCAGTACCTACGGCTACTGTTGTTAATGCTCCAATTGTTTCTACAAATATATTTGTTTCTACAACGATTGCTCAAGATGCACCTTCTATAAGTCATTCGCTGTCATCCTCACAAGTGCATCCTCTAGTCTTTCCTCAATGTGTTGCAGCTGGACCAACTATCGAAGATACCTTAATTACTTAAGCTGACCTTCATCCCTTAGTTAACCCTGTTGCTGGAGAACCTGGTTCTGCACAGTCAACATCAGGGGATGTTAGTTTAGCTGAACCCAAACAAGTGAATCAAGCACCAGATCATCTCAAAAAATAGACCAAGGATCACCCTCTGGATAATATCATTGGTAATCCTTCTCGTTTGGTATCTACCAGAAAACAGTTAGCTTTAGATGCTTTGTGGTGCTGTTACCATACCGTACTGTCAAAAGTCGAACCAAAGAACTTCAAAATGGCCGTGAATGAAGATAGCTGGTTTGAAGCTATGCAAGATGAAATTCACGAATTTGATCGACTTAAAGTATGGGAACTAGTACCACACCTAGACTATGTAATGGTTATTGGTCTCAAGTGGATTTACAAAGTCAAGCTTGATGAGTACGGTGATGTTCTGAAAAACAAAGCTCGGTTAGTAGCAAAGGGATATCGTCAAGAGGAGGGTATTAATTTTGAAGAATCATTTGCACCTGTTGCACGGATAGAAGACATCAGAATATTCATTGCCAATGCGGCCAACAAAAATATGATCATCTATCAGATGGATGTCAAAACTGCTTTTTTGAATGGTAATCTGAAAGAAGAAGTATTTGCCAGTCAGCTAGAAGGCTTTAAAGACCCTGATTACCCTACTCACGTCTATCATTTGAAGAAGGCTCTTTATGGGTTAAAGCAGGCTCCAAGGACGTGGTATGACACACTATCAAAGTTCCTTTTGGCCAACAATTTCTTCAAGGGTGCCGTGGATCTTACGTTATTCATACGCAAATCAGGAAAACATATCCTTCTTGTTCAAATATACGTTGATGATATCATTTTTGCCTCAACTGATCATAATGCGTGTAACATATTTTCAAAAGAGATGAGCTCTAAATTTCAAATGTCGATGATGGGACAAATGACATTTTTCTTAGGCTTACAAATTTCTCAAAGTTCCGAAGGCATCTTCATTAACCAAGAAAAATATGCCCTCGAAACCTTAAAGAAATATGGAATGAATCTTACAGACCCTGTCGATACACCTATGGTGGATCGATTAAAACTAGACAAGGATCTATTAGGGATTCCAGTTGACCAAACTCAATTTAGAGGAGTGGTTGGCTCCCTTATGTACCTCACTTCCAGTAGACCCGACCTTGTATTCGCTGTGTGCATGTGTGCTAGATATCAGGCTAAGCCTACCAAAAAGCACCTTGAAGCAATCAAACGTATCTTTCAGCACCTAAAAGGAACCATTAACATGGGTCTTTGGTATCCGAAGGACAATGCTATGTCACTAACAGCTTATGCAGATGCGGATCATGCGAGATGTCAGGATTCGAGAAGAAGTACATCAGGAAGTGCTCAGTTTCTTAGAGATAGATTAGTTAGCTGGTCATCAAAGAAGTAAAGAAGCATGGCCATTTCAACAACAGAGGCAGAATACATTACAATGTCTGGATGTTGTGCTCAAATCCTTTGGATGAGATCTCATCTAAAAGACTACGGCTTTCTGTTCAATAAGATTCCTCTGTACTGTGATAACAAAAGTATCATTGCTCTAAGCTGTAACAATGTCTAGCACTCACGATCTAAGCACATCGACATACGACACCATTTCATTCGAGAGCAAGTGGAAAATGGAGTGGTTGAACTCTACTTCGTGGAAACAAACTATCAACTGGCAGATATCCTCACAAAAGCTTTACCAAGAGAGCGTTTCGAATTTCTACTCCCACGACTTGGGATGAAGAGTTTAACCCCTGAAACCCTCAAACGCCTTCAAGAAGGAGAGGATGAGTAAATGAAGTGTCCTCTTGTATCCTTTGTACATAAGTACATAAAAATAGACTTGGTAAATATTTTAAGTCATTTGGAATTACAAAATGGTTTGCAATTACTTCAAATTGCAACCCGGTTCTCATTTGAAGGAAAGATTGTCGTCTGAAAGACAACTGTTCCTAACAACGGGTAATTAATTTTACTCGGGCATGGATTACTTTATATCCATGCAATTTGGGATTAATGTACGTTTCAGTGCATTTTTCTTAATTCGGAAGAGAAGTCTTCCTGTTTGATAACCAAATAATTTTTCTTAATTGATTCTTCAAAATTATTTGTGTTAACCACGGTGGTAAAAGTGTTGTTTGAAAATCAATCCGGACAATTTGACACTCAATCAATGACTACAGCTCTTTCAATAGAAAACGGGTCATCGATTGAGGGGGAGAGTGTTGTTCAAATTTAATGTCTGGGTGCCGATTGGAAAGTGTAACCGGGTCTTGGAGAGACAAAAGAAGCTAAGGAACCAAATCTTCAGAGCTCTCACTGCATCAGCTGATGTTCCCTCTAGCGTAACAGAGACAACTGATACAACATCAACACTTCCACCACCACCACCTCCACTACAAAAACCTACAGGTCATCGAGATATTTGGGAGAAAGTTAAAGATCAAAAATCTCGAATGCATCATTAGTGGAAGACTCAGAGATATTGGCTACCAACTAATCAAGAGAAGTGAATGATTAAGATCAATATCATCGGTAATGCAACATACATCTTGTACATTCTAAGTTGTATGGAATTTGATGTTATGTGTCAGTGTATGAATCTTTCATGAGTTTTTCGATAAACTTAAAAAAATCAGGTTTTTGAGTTTAACGAATTTTTTTTTTCAAAATTATCATATCTGACACTAACACATACCCTCAACGATTGAGGGGGAGCATTAATATGTTCCATACACAGCTTGTAACTAAAATATGATCATACATCTAAGGTTCTCAAGGTGTATTCTCCACCCCTATGTGCTAAACAGTTTCGAATACCGATGCACATGTTGAGGGGGAGCTTTTCTGAAATGCAAAAACAATCAGGTACTAAACACTTTGATAGTTATATCATAAGTACCTGATTGAGTTTTTTTAACAGTGATTTTATGGCAAGGTGAACTGTACCAAAAGACTGACCATGTATTTACTTTTATCGAAGTTATAAGGATGGTAAGGTTAGGTACTCGTTCCTATGATCCTGCCAGAACCGGAGGGATCTACCCAGGGACAATCCACTAGTTAGTACAGAAGTCCTTAGGTATGATTAAAAGGAGTAAATGTGAGAACAAGGGAATAGTGCCGACTGAGATGGAGCTAGTACTGGAATATACCCAACAAGGTGCTAGTCATGAAGTCTCGGTAAGCACTGAAGGGGTTGAGGAATGAAAAAGAATTGTACAGATAAAGGGTGTAAAGAAAGAAGCCCTCCATACACTTAAGGCAGAAACCGGGTCAATACATATGCTGTCAGAATCACAAGTTGATTGCTGACATTGAAGACGACATCATGGACCCAGTGATGCAATGCACAACCCTTCCCAGCCATTCGAGTTTCTCTTGAAAGAAACTTGTCTCATTTGTCACGGAGACTAAACATGCAATCTACTGTCTCACTCACTCCGAGTAAGTCGGTATTGAAAAGGTGGCAGTCAGCTCCAGCCTCCGATCACTAATATCAAAGCGCACTTTCGAGTCTAGAGCCAAGAGATCATCAATTAATCTCGTTAGGACACATTTCCATTTATCTTGTCTTTCACACACTGTGGAAACAAGGTTATCTTAAGAGTCCTACGCATTATCCTTGTGATATTGCCAGAACATCCGAGTGATACGAAGGTATTCACTATGAAGATGGAAATCCTGCTAGAGCCTACATCAAACAAGCTCTAGGTAGGTGACTTGTGCGATTCTACAAGAATCAAACTTGTGTCAACTGGAAAGAAACGATGGTGCGATTCTACGTGAATCAAACTTGTTCCAGCATAAGAATTGACGGTTATTGAACATTTGACAACCAATCAAAACTATCGAAGTGTTACAAAATATTTTCATAATTAACACTTAGACTGATTTTTCAAATCAATTTTCTCTTTATTGCTAACTGTTTCATTACAGGATCATTTAAAGATGGAGATGGAGATGGAGATACCCAGTTCCAGTAATGTCAAGTTAATAACCGAATGCTCAGACACGACCTACACTTGTTATGAAGTTATGAAAGATCTCATAAAGGTGTCAAAGCTTCCGCAAACTCTGATATCATATTCTTCTTCACAAGTGCACAAGATGGCAATAAATTACTAGATGATGAGAGATTAAGTTTGGCTGATGATCTCAAGAAAGCTCATGATCAAAATCAAAACAAGTCAAAGTGAACAAGCTCAATTGTTATCTAAAGATCACTACAACAAAGTACTAGATGTAACATGAAGAATCAAAAGACTGCAAGCTGTAAGAGCTTAAGTCTAGTGTTTTCAAGGGTGACCTCCCTTAGGGGGAGATTGTTAGATATGAGTAAAAGACTCGGTCACCCCGTATATTTATTGTTTATAATAGTTCGTAGTTTAATAGTTAATCGTATGTCTTTCGGTTTTAAGCCGGGTACTAATACCCGGTATTTTGTAAAAACTATATAAGCCTCTTCCAACTTTGGAAGAGGCAAGCTAGTCATTTTCGACACTCTCCTCCCTTGTACTCTTTTAATTCGACCGGTCACAATCAGCACCCCACGGGTTTGGTTTTCGTACTAACATGTCCCTCACTTGTTAATATCCATTTAATTATTTCGTGAAACATATTAATATAATTAATATACGATAAATATATTTATATAATTAATATACGATAAATATATTAATTACATTAATAAACGTATCCTTTGTGTATACGTGTGTGCCCGCATAGGCTCACATAATTTCCTGGATATATATTATTTGATATATGTACATATCACAACAATTATAACTTAGAAACGTTAGTTTAGAAGAAAAAAACTTGTGCGTGAAAGGGTAATATATTACTAGTTTTATAACTATAGTATTATGTTTATATGTTGGTGAGTATCTCCTTAATAGATAGTAGTACTATTTATTTAAAATGTGATTTTGGACAAAAATAGGAGATTTTCATACCTAGGCAAAAATTGGTGTAAGCTCGGTTAAGGAATCGCACGAAACTGATCCAGAAATGAGAACCGAGAACCGGAAAAAATTCATATTTTAGGAACCGAGAACCAGACCAGATAACATGTTTCGGTTTAAGTTCGGTTCGGGTATTTCGATTCTACTTATCAAAACCAAATATTGGTAAAAAAGCGCAAAAATTTTAATATTTCGTATGTATTTGCACTTCTTTACGTCTAAACCATAAAGAATATTGAACGATTAAAGTATATAACCTAATGTATGTACGAGCTACGTCGTTGATTTTGTTATAAATGGGCAACACATTCGATAAAACATTATCTATGAGATATGGAAAAACAAACTATCCTTGAAACAAGACATCATGGTCCGATCTTACTATCCAATTATTTATCGATATACAAAGTTCTTAGGTTGGAGGGTGTGGTGAGGGATTTTCCCTTGCCACATCAGCTCAAAGTTAGCTCTACATAAACTTTTTCTCTCTCCAAAAGTTTTTCCTTCAACTATCTTTCAACTATTACATCATCTTCTTTCTTTCCTTTTCAATATTTTATTTATAGTTTATTATTAAAAATACCCCAACACATATCCCCGCACAGCACCCACTCATACAAAATAAAAAAGTATTTTCTCTCAAAAGTTTCGAGACTACACTACCGAAAAGAAAAAGTTTATGTTTTTTGCCGCATTAGGTGGTGTGGTATTTTTTGCTTTTACCAAAAGGGAATATCATTTCCCGTGTCCCACACTCTTTAGAGCACTGGGTACAGTGGGCTCATAGCTTCAAGCTATGGCCAAAAAGTGCTGCCACGTCAACAAAAGTGTTATGGCACTAGATTTGTTATGGCACCAAATTTTGTGGCTCCCTCGTTGGCACCACAAAATGTGGTGTCGTGGGAGAATTTTTTTTCATTTATATAAAATAAAAATACATAATTAAACTTAAATAAATTTTATTATATTTAAACACATTACATTCATAAATAAAAAAAGACATTACATAAAAATAAAAAACATGGTACGAATAAAAAAAAGTAAACATAAAAAGACATAAAGTAAACTAGTTTTGTGGTGCATACAAAGCCCGGATTCATGTTTTTTGCGCGTTGATGATAGCCGCGTCAACCGGATCCATCCCGTCGGTCGACATTTGTAGTACTTTCAAGTCCTCGGCTACCTTTTGAGAATTATATAACGCAACTCTCGTGTTTGTCTCGCGGTCGATACGCTCCATTTTTTTCTTCCGGTCTAACTCGTATTGTTGTTGCATCATTTCTTGAAACATTGCGGGGTTTGAAACGGAAGAGGCGGTGAAGTTTGAAGATTGTTGACTTTTAGCAATTCTTTGTTTGTCGAGTGGACGTGGCAACTCGTCGTCTCCAAAGAGCTTGGGTTCCTCATCGGTAACCCGATGACGGTTTCATCTTGCATTTGTCGAATCGGGATTTTTCTACTTGTGCTTGTCTTTCAAAAATGAACAAGCTCTCTTGGGCTTAAAATCCGAACCCGTGTGTGTTTTATAAAAGAGTTCAACCTTCGTCATCCAATTCTTATCATTTTCCCCACTCATAACCCTCGTTTCGAGCACTAACGAATTAAAATTTGTGATCTCTCGATTCATAGGAGTTCACTTTCCCGTCAACTTGTTCTTGGTACGAAGCGGAAAGTATTTTTCGAGGCTTCAACATTGTATACGTCAAGAATTTTGTACCAAAACGTATCATTTTTTTATTCGAACTGACTTTTGGATCCTCGGGTATTTGTATAAAACATTCCGCCAAAAGCAACTCCTCGTCTTAGCTCCAAAAATTTCAAACTTTGACTACTTCGGCTTGCGGTTACGGTTCAACGTTTTTCTTAGACATTTTCTTGATACGTTTTCCTTGTGTTTTGGCCGACGTCGGGGTCGGGGCTTGCTCGTCTTCTTCTTCTTGTGGTTGGTCGGATTGTTGTTGGGAAGAACCGGGTTGGTTCGATTGGTGTTGAGAAATTTGGGCATGTTGTATTTGTTGTTAAAGTTGTCATTGTTGAAATGCAATTTGTTGATCGAGATTAGAATATAGGTTGTAGTTGGGATAGTAAGGCATTTGGGTGTACGAAAGTTGAGAGGATGTGGTCGTGTTGGGATTAGCCGAAGAAGATGAGCCCGGAATTTTGTTTTTGGGGTCGTTGAGCATACCGGTTATCCATTGTTGGTTGTGTTTGTTGGGATTCATTTTGGTGAGAAAAAAAATAAGAGAAGTAGAAAATAATGTGTTATAAATTATAGTGGAGTGTGTAAAGTATGGTAAAATAATGAGGTATTTATAAGATTTTTAAGGGGTAAATTTTTTTAAAAAAAAAGGGCGATTAAATGCAAAAATAGGCTCCTCTACCATTACTAATGTTCGAATTTTTGAAAAATAAAATAAATTATGCTATGGCGTGGCTGGTCACCACGGCGCGAGAACCGATGGCGCCAGCTACGGTATCGTTGGCGCAAAGAATTGGTGGGCTGGCGGCCATGACGCCAAGCCATCCGCCACCATACCGTATCCTCTTAGCCTTACAACATCTTGTATATTAAAAGATTCAATCCTCTTATTTAATGTGCAGTATTAAAGTGTTGTAACATTGGCTGTGAAAGTTGTACAATCCTATGTGAATAAATGGGATAAGATTGAGTCCTAAGTATTTAATGTTGAGTTTTAAAGATTAATGTTTTAAATGCAAGCATTCATGATTATTTTATATTTGAGTGAATGAATAATTTATACCGTATGTAATTAGTCCATTTGATTTCTTTAACCAACTCTATAGTAATATCAAACATTTAAAAGAGCCTCTTTACATGTAGTTATTTAATATGTTTAATTTACATAAAATATTATCTAGCTATAAATAACACATGATTAACATACGTGTACATCTCAAACAATCAAAGTCATACACACATTCTTATTCTTGCACATTTTTTCTCTCAAGCTCTAATCACCACTTCATTTTTTTGTGCATAATTGATTTTGTTTGTTTAATTTGTTTTTGTGTTTCACTTTGTTAGCTTTTTGTAAATATATAATGGATATGGTTAGCCTAATGATTGAGTTCTTTTATGGTGTTGTAGATGTTTAGCAGTGAAGATGACAGAGATTTGGCCCGGGAGATGGAGCTTTGAAGACTGACGAATGATGATTTACATAGAAATGAAAGTCCATGCCCGGTAAAACTGTTTTTTATGTGTCTATGAGATTGTTGGTGTGTTGGTTTGTGTTTTTTTACTTATACCAAAGGTGTTTTTTGTCTTTGATTTGTATGGTTTCTTAGTTATTTCTTGGTGACGAAGAAGATTTGAAAAGAAATGAGTAAAGAATTGGAGAGTTGCAATTTGTCAAGGCAAGCGAGTGGGTTGTTGACCCAATGGAAAGAAGTGTATTATAAAAGAAAGATGGTAGATGTAGTAAGTTAGCATTAACTCTTATATGTCAAGTCCAATATAACTTTAATCTTTTAAGATATTTGTATGAGATCATACAAGATTTTAAATTCACGTGTTGTTCTTAAAATCATCGTACATGTAACAATTAACATGTCATATTTGAAACAAAAATATCATCTATTGTACATGCAATAATAATATAGTGCTTGATTTATTTTTCTCTTTTCGTACGACATGTGTAAAACCAAACAATAATGAATGCCAAATGAACTTGAAGATGCGAGGGTCAAAAATTTGCTTTACATTAACATTTTTAACTTGAGACCAAATTGTAACATGTTTAAGTATTCTTCTTTTTGTCAAGTGAAAAACCAAACAATAATGCAAGCCAAAAACCAGCAGTAAGCTCGTTGACAAAAATTTTGCAATACATATAACATTTTAAAACGAGACCAAAATTGTAACAAGTTTGAAGTAATCTCCTTTTTGTCAAGAACACACTTCTTACATCGCAACGAGTCTGAATAAGCATCAAGATCTAGGAACAAAAATAAACCACTGTTTCAAGGCTTAGTAGTCATTAAATTGTTTCATGTTACATTATTCCAATATAAGATTTATGACTTTCTCACAAGTAATGCTCCAAGATGTTGCATAAAGATGTAAAATGTGAGCTTAAAAAACTAAACATCTCATAAGAATCTTTCATATTTAGAAGTCAGACGGTTCTTTGATTCCATAATCGATACGTGCGATTTCGAACTGAACCAAACCGAAAACCAAAAATTTCAATATTGAAGAACCGAAAACTGAACCGTAATTTTTTGTTAAGAATAATCTTATTCTTTCTTATATCTCAGGGACTGATTCTGTCAATATTGTATTGTAGCTTTGAGTTACTTTGGGCTCAAGGAGTTCAAGTCTTAAAGTTGAAGGACCAAAGGTGTCAAGAGAGGATTCTAAGCTGGGTATATAAGCTCAAGTCAGGGTTATGATTTCTCATAACCCTAATTACCTTCTCTCTCTAAAATTACGTTCTACTTCTCTCTCTAAGTTTCAGTTAGATTTGATCTTGGTTGATCTCTTTATTCAACCCCGATTCTTGTTTGTAATAGAACTATTATCAAGTTAGATAATAGGGTTACAACAGATTAGCTGTGGTAATCTTGATTTGGTTTGATTTCTTGTTGATTAAGATCAACTGGTGTATTTGAGTGATTATTTGATTCCTGAATTGAGATTCAGGATCTTGTTTTTGGTATTAATATAAATTTGTTCATGTTATCATAGTCAGGTTTTCCTTCTGGTTTTGATTTTAAAAACTAGGGTTTCATCAATAAAAGTGGTTTTTAATCAATAAACGATTGTTAATTGATATATCTTTGATAAGAGAAACGTTTTCTTAAAATCTCCTAATTTTTTAGAAAATTAGGGTTTGGGAAATTTGGGGCTTTTGATCTTTGAAGGCTTCTTGGGTTCAATTGACTGTTGTAAGTTGTTCCGCTGGTGTTATTGAGATGGAAAAAACCCTAATCTTGAAATTAGGGTTTGATATTTTAGAATTAAAGATTCTGGGGTTCTTGTTATTCTTTGACTAAGTGAATCAAAGAATAGTAAGAAGGTCTTCCACTGTTGTTGCTGATTGAGTACTCTGTAACACCTCTCACGCTTTTTCTCCTTTGTTGTTTGTTTCTAGAACAAGTTTAGCTGCCCTTGACCTACCACTTAAGTGGCAAGGAAGCCTGGAAACTCTTTAAACTTGTTTTATTTATTATTGTTTTTTTCTATTAGTTTTTGTAATCATGTCTCTTCATGGTTATTCTGATGATGATAAATATGATAATGGAAGTGATGTTGATAATGTTACTTTAATCAGTAAACTTGATGTTAGCTACCCTTTACATTTGCATCCCAATGATTTTGTGGCCTTAACTGTTGTCTTTATGAAATTAAAGGGGACTGAGAACTATCAAGTTTGGTCTTATGCTATGTTACTTGCATTAGAGGGTAAAAATAAAATTGGATTTATTGATGGTTCTTGTAGAAGGTCTAATATAGATGAAGTTTTTAGGAGACAATTGGATAGGGTCAATGCTGTGGTTTTAGGGTAGATTTTAAATTCTATTTCTGAAGAACTCTTTCTTGGTCAGATTTTTTCAAAAAGGGCTAAACATGTTTGGGATGAACTTAAAGAAACTTATGATAAAGTAGATGGTTCTGTGATTTTTAGCTTGCATCATAAAATTCATACCTTATGTCAAAATGGATCTTCTATTGCTGATTATTATTATAAGTTGAATGCTCTTTAGAAACAATTTGATGCCTTAATTGAGTTGCATAGATGTACTTGTCATGCTGCTGATGATTTTAAGAAACACAATCAGTTAATGAAACTTATGCAGTTTCTAATGGGTCTTAATGATACTTACATGCAAATTAAAAGTTCTATTCTATCTAGAGAAACTCTTCCTGATGTTAGGAGTGCTTATGCTGTCATATCCAGTGAGGAGTCTTGCAAGATTGCTATTGGTAGTGTGTTTGGAACCTCGCAAAGGTCTCAGACTTCTGTTTTTAATGTTAATGCTTCTAACAGAGGGAACTTTCAGAGGTCTCAGACCTCTACTAGTTTCTCAAGACCTTCTAATAATAATAATAGACCTAATGATAATAGGAATATGAGAACTGCTGGGGGTTCTACCTTGGTCTGTGAGAATTATGGTTTCAATGGTCATATTATTGATAGATGTTTTAAAATCATTGGTTATCCTCCTGATTTTGGTAAAAAGAAAGTTGGGTAAAATTTTAAAGGAAAAAAAGTTTCTAACAATATTGTTGGGTCTAGTTCTTCTTCTGGCTTTTCTGATGAACAATTGTCTACTCTAATATCTCTTATCAAAGAAAATTCAGTTAATGAAAAAGGTGTGCATGCCAATATGGCAGGTACAATTTTGAATAAAAGTCATTTGTTTAACAAAAACTTTGAAAAGTTTTTTTGTTCTAATAGTATGGTTCATACTAAACTTAAAATCAAGGGAGTTATCACAGATTCTGGAGCTAATTAACACATTACCTTTACTGATAAATTTCTTGTAAATGCCATTGATATTTCTCTTTAAAAATTAAAGTTTCTCACCATAATGGTACTGAGGCTTTTATTACTAAAATTGGGAATATGCCTTTAACTGATTATTTAACATTGTTTAATGTGTTGGTGGTTCCTGAGTATTGTGTTAGCTTGATGTTTGTTCATAAAGTTTCTAGGGATAGCAAATTAGTCATTGCATTTGATGAGTTTAAGTGTTATATCTTAAATCAGGATTTGAAAGCAGGGAAAGTTCTGGGGACTGGTAGACAGTTTGGTGGTTTATATTACTTTGATGGAAGTCAAGGTAGAGAACTTAAGAGTTATTGTATTAATAATGTTTGTTTTTTGTCTAAATATACATGGCATTGTAGACTGGGTCATCCTGCAGACCAAGTTTTAAATGTTTAGAATATAACACTTTAGGGTTTATGTTGATGTTTTCCTAAGGTAGGAAAGCTTATAGGTTCGCTTAGTGGGTTTGGAAAATCAAAATGTAATAAATCTGATATGTGATCGATGATGTATTAGATAAGATCATATAAGAAGCTTAGTGTTAGTTTGCTAAAGGTTTCAATCAAAAGGAGGGAATTGATTTTGATGAAACCTTCTCTCATGTGGTTAAAATTGTTACTGTAAAGTGTCTGATTAATCTTGCTGTTCAAAATGGTTAGACTTTATATCAGATGGATGTTAACAATGCTTTCTTATATGGTGACTTAAATGAAACTGTATATATGTCTTTGCCTTCTGGTTATTTTCCTAAAGATGAAACTAGGGTGTGTAAACTAAATAAGTCACTATATGGGTTAAAGCAGACTCCTAGACAGTGGAATGCTAAGCTTACTTCTGCTCTTATTGAAAGTGGGTTTGTGCAGAGTAAAAGTGATTATAGTTTGTTTACAAAAAAGTTTGGTGATGTTTTTATTGCTTTACTTGTTTATGTTTTGATTTGATGATTACAATCACTATGTAATAATCTTGACAGAATGAAATTAATAAGTTCAAGCAGTTTCTTAAAACTAAATTCATGATCAAAGATTTGGGAAAATTGAAATATTTCTTGGGAATTAAAGTTTTAAAAACTCCAACAGGTGTTTGTTTAAGTCAAAAAAATATTGTCTTGAGCTTATTGATAAATTTAGGTTGTTGGATAGCAAGCCTTCTTATATTCCTATGTAGCCTAATATTTCTTTGTCCAATGAACCTAAGGATGGTGATCCTTTGCTTGATAATATTACTGACTATCAAAAATTGATTGGTAAGTTGATATATTTGACCACTACAAGACCTGATATTACTTACACTGTGTCATGCTTTAGTCAGTTTATGCAAAGTCATCTCAAAAGTCACTTGAAAACTGCTTTAAAAGTTATCAGGTACTTAAAAGGATGTCCAGATAAGGGTGTTAATGTGATTAGGACCTCTACTTTTGTTAATGTTTTAAAAGCATATACAGATGCTGATTGGGCAAGATGTACTAACATAAGAAGGTATGTTATTGGATATTGTGTTTTTATGAATAATTCTCTTGTTTCCTAGAAGAGTAAGAAACAAAATACTATATCTAAATCTTTTACAGAAGCTGAGTATAGAGCTTTAGCTTCTATGACCTCTAAAGTCATTTAGGTTTTGAAAATTTTAAAAGATTTAGACTGCAGTAATCTACTGCCAGTCAAAGTATTTCGTGATAACAGTTTAGCAATTAAAATTGCTGCAAATCCTATTTTCTATGAAAGAACTAAACATCTTGAAATTGACTTACATTTTGTAAGACCAAAGATTCATGCTGGGGTAATTAAAACTAAGAAAATAGATACTGCAAATCAAATTGCAGATATTCTAACCAAAGGATTGGATACAAAACAACACAACTTGTTGTGTTATAAGTTGGGCTTAATCAATATGTTCCAGAATAAGATTAAGGGAGGGTGTTAAGAGTAATCTTATTTTTTCCTATATCTTAAGGACTAATTATGTCAATGTTGTATTGTAGTTTGAGTTACTTTGGGCTCAAGGAGTTCAAGTCTTAAAGTTGAAGGACCAAAGGTGTCAAGAGAGGATTCTAAGGTGGGTATATAAGCTCAAGTCAGGGTTATGATTTCTCATAACCCTAATTACCTTCTCTCTAAAATTGCGTTATACTTCTCTCTCTAAGTTTCAGTTAGATTTGATCTTGGTTGATCTCTTTATTCAACCCTGATTCTTATTTGTAATAGAACTATTATCAAGTTAGATAATATGGTTACAACAGATTAGTTGTGGTAATATTGATTTGGTTTGATTTCTTGTTGATTAAGATCAATTGGTGTATTTAGGAGATTGTTTGATTCCTGAATTGAGATTCATGATCTTGTTTTCGGTATTAATATAAATCTGTTCAAATGGATCACCTACGGAGGAATTCTGGTTGGAAAGAGGTGTTAGACAAGGTGACCCTCTTTCGCCTTTTTTATTTATATTGGCGGCGGAGGGGTTAAACGCAATTGTAAATGAAGCGGTGATAAATGGAATCTTTATAGGGGTCGAAGTGGGTAGCAATAATGTCACGGTGTCGCATCTTCAATACGCGGATGATACTATTTTTTCCGGGAGTAGAATAGGGAGAACGCTAAATATCTTATGTGTATTCTTAAGGGTTTTGAAGAGGTATCCGGGTTACGTGTTAATTATAATAAAAGTAAGTTATATGGTATTGGGGTCTCCGAGAGGGAAGTGAGGGAGATGGGGATGTGGATGGGTTGCGGCGTTGGGGAATTTCATTTTACATACTTGGGTTTGCCGATTCGTGAGAATATGAGGCGGATAAAAGCATGGAATCCCGTGGTGGAGAAATTCAAAAAACGGTTGGCCGATTGGAGAGCAAAAATTATGTCGTTTGGGGGTTGTCTAACATTGGTTAAAACGGTTCTAGGTAGCTTGCCATTGTATTATTTCTTGATGTTTCGTGTGCCTTTGAGTGTTTTAAAAAATCTTGAGAGAATTAGAAAAAATTTCTTTTGGGGGGGAGGGTCGAGTGAGGGTAAAAAGCTTGCATGGGTTAAATGGGACTCGGTTATTACTACATATGGGGAAGGGGGCTAAATATTGGGTCTTTAAGGGCAAAAAACTTGGCTTTGTTAGGAAAGTGGTGGTGGAGATTTAGGAAAGAGAGTGACAGGTTATGGGTAAGGGTAATTAAAAATATCCACGGAGAGTTCGAGGGAGTGATGGGAAATATGGTAGAGGGTGAGAGGAAGAAAGGGAGGGGTTTGGTGTGATATTATAAATGTGGGTGAAGAGTTAGATAGGGTGAGGATAGAGTTTTCATCTTCTTTTGTAGGAGTGTTGGGAGATGGGAGAGATATTAGGTTTTGGGTAGATAGATGGGTGGATAATCAGAGACTTTATGATAGATTTCCTAGACTTTTCACTTAGATAGAAAAAAAGAGGGTTATGTGATGGATAAGGGGACGTGGGTAAATGAGGGGTGGCGTTAGGAATAGGATTAGGTGAGGGACATAAGGGGTAGAATATGTAAGGAGTTCGATGACTTACTAAGTGTATTGCAGGATGTTTTTGTTGTGAGTAATTATAGGGACAAATGGAGATGGGAGCTAGTTGAAGATGGCGAGTTCAAGGTCAAGGCATTAACAAGATTGGTGGAGGAGAAAATTCTCCAAGTAGAGAACAGAGACCAAGAAACGATTTGGAATAAGCTTGTGCCTAAAAAAGTTAATATTTTCATTTGGAGGGCTCTTAAAGGTAGACTACCGGTATGCGTGAAACTTGATAGAAGATGCATCGATTTGGACTCGGTTCTTTGTCCAAGTTGCAATAATTGTGTGGAATCATGTGCTCATAGATTGGTCACTTGTGACCTTGCTATGGGTGTATGGGAAAAGATTTTTAGTTGGTGGAAGATGGGGAGTGTCAACGCCTTCTCTATTGGTGAGTTGTTCTCATCATATGGGAACGTTAATGTCCCCGGTGCTTTCTCACGTGTGTAGCAAGCGGTTCTTTGGACATCGGGATACTACATATGGAAAGAAAGGAACGCTCGTGTGTTTGGTAATAAAGTTTCAAGTACTAATGAAATTGTGCAATATATTCAACTAAAAAGCTTTGAGTAGATTACGCAAAGGTCTAATAATTATAAAGAGGTTAATTGGCAACAATGGATGTTTGATCCAATAAAATGTGAGATTCGTTAATTTGTTATGTGCTCAGCTCTTGTTTCGGCTCAGTCAGTGTTTATGTGAGACACTCTTATTCTGTAAGTCAAGGCATGTGATCTGCATTTTATGGATCTGCAATTTAAGGATGGCTGCACTGTGTGGGCATTTTTATGTCTGCAGGTGTTGTTTGTTTTTTTGGCACTATCTACAACAACAAATATATATGGTTTTGGTTTCTTATAATTTCGTGGGATAGCCTTTATTTTTCATGGGCTAGCATCATTGTGGGTCAGACATTGTGGTTTTTTCTTCAAGTTTTTGGGTATAAGTGTCTGGTTGCTCATCATGGTTTTGGTAGGTTCACTTGTATTTAGTCAATGTATCATGTGGTGTTGACTCCTGTGCAGTTCGAGGTGTTAGGGGGTCTTGGTTGTAGGGGATGCTATCGAATATGAATAAGAGACACACACTCTCTCTATACAACTTTCTATGTAACAGTGATAGTAGACACACTGCTATGAGCGTCACTTATCTTCACACTATGAAGTGGCACACGTCTTGGTTGTCTTCTAGACAATCAATGAGAGATAATTTGTAACTGAGTAATCTTAACTCTCATGAATCTCGCGTCTAGTTCTTGCGAATCCTTCTTGAGTCTCTTCTACAAACATCATGTGTGAGTTGTTCAGAATTCTTTGGATAACACAGCTCTTCACCGCTCTCGACTCCTTCTTTCCGCGCGCGCTCGCCACTATTAAGAAGTGGCCTCTCCACAAAAAACACATCTATTCTTAAGCCTCTTGTTTAAGATAGTGGATGACTTTGTTTGTTCTCGTTGCTCTTTTTGGTTTGGAATATATTGCCTTTCAAAAAAAAGATGATACAATCAGTGTGTGAGGACAATAATCACCAAAAGGCTTACCACGTTGCCAAAATGTCGGTCCATAGTATTAGAGTACATATTATATTGTATATTTTGTGTAGTCGGCCCATTGGCTCGAGCCCATAGTCTAGAAGGTTCCTTTGTATCCTATATATAGGTTGGCTATTATTGTAATAAAAGCAATCAATCAAAGCAAATCAATATCCTTTATGGTAATCAGAGCCTAATATCAATCTTCCCGTAATCCTCTCCTTCTTTTTCTCTCATAACCCGCTCCTCACCTCTCCCTCCCATAAAAAAATATTGTTCATCGACGGGTACTGTTCATCGGCGGGTACTGTTCATAGGAAAAAAAACTTCTTATGGCTTCTCATGATCAGCAATGGTATATGGATACCGGAGCAACCTCTCACCTTTCATCTCACACCGGTAACCTTCAAACCTCTTCTCTTAATCGTAATTTTCATTCAGTTATTGTCGGAAATGGATCATTTATACCTGTCACCCACTCTGGACATCTACAAATCCCTAATCCATATCGCCCACTCCACCTTAAAAATGTTCTTGTCACACCCAATATAATTAAAAACCTTGTTTCTGTACGGAAATTCACCACTGATAATAAATGCTCCATTGATTTTGATCCCTATGGTTTCACTGTACGAGATTATCATACCCGCCAAACCCTCCTTCGTTGTGACAGCACGGGTGATCTATACCCCTTACATGTTGCCGCCTCAGCCTTTGCCCTACTTACTAATAATCATTCCCTTTGGCATCAACGTCTTGGTCACCCCGGTGATAATGTAATTCAAACCCTGTCATCACGTGGCCTTGTGTCTTATAATAAACAAAACACTCAACACTTGTGTCGTGCCTGCCAGTTAGGGAAACAAACAAAACTTCCCTTTCAACGATCTACCTCTATTGTCACATCTCCCTTTGACATTATTCACTCAGACCTTTGGACATCTCCTGTCTCTAGCATGAGTGGATATAAATACTATGTCCTTTTCTTAGATCACTATTCACATTTTTTGTGGGTCTACCCACTTCATAGAAAATCTGATGCACAGTCAAAACTTCTACACTTTCGTGCATTTGTAAAAACCCAATTCAACCGTGAAATCAAAGCTTTTCAATGTGATCATGGTGGAGAATTTGACAACAACTCCCTCCATGAATTATTTGCCACTAATGGCATTCAATTTCGTTTCTCATGCCCACGTACATCTCAACAAAATGGCAAATCTGAACGCATGATTCGTACTATCAATAACGTAGTACGTTCTCTCCTCTTTCAAGCCCGTCTTCCTCCCGAGTATTGGGTCGAAGCACTACTCACTGCCGCTTACTTACTTAATATCCTCCCCTCCACCTCTATCAACAATGACATCCCTTACACAAAATTATTTAACAAACCAACCTCTTACAATCACCTTCGCACGTTTGGATGCCTTTGTTATCCTTACACCTTTCCACCGCACAAACTTGCCCCTCGTACCACACCATCTATCTTTCTCGGGTACCCTTACAATCATCGCGGATATCGGTGCCTTGACCTGAACACCAACAAAATTATCATTTCTCGTCATGTCACATTTGACGAAACTGTCTTTCCCTTCGGCTCCATGACTCCAACTAAACCCCCCTCATACCAATTCCTAGATGATAATCTCGACACCTCCCCCATTGCACTTCGCCTACTTACCACACCTACTTCTCCTCAACAAACACCACCACAAATAACCCCACAAACAAATCCACAAACAACTCCACAATCAACACCTCCAACTCCTCTATCAACACCATCACCACAAACAACACCAACACCACCAACCACCCTACCACCACCACCACCACCACCACCACCCACCTCGCAACACCCTATGGTCACACGCTCTAAAGTCGAGACTGTAAAAGCTAACCCCAAATACAACTTACATGTTACTACCTCCTCCCCTATCCCCAAGTCTTCTTTCCATGCCCTTCGAGATCCTAACTGGAAACAAGCTATGTGTGAAGAATATAAAGCTCACATTGACAATAACACATGGGTACTTGTTCCTTGCCCACCAAATGTCAACATTGTCCGCTCTATGTGGTTGTACAAACACAAATATAATGCGGACGGGTCCTTAAATCGGTACAAAGCTTGACTAGTTGCAAATGGTCGTAGTCAACAACAAGGCATCGAATGCGATGAGACATTTAGCCCTGTTGTCAAACCTGCTACCATACGGACTGTTCTTAGCCTTGCAGTTTCTTGACAATGGCTTATTCATCAGTTAGACGTGAAGAATGCATTTCTTCATGACCATCTTAAAGAGACAGTTTACATGCACCAGCCACCAGGATTTACTGATTTAGCTCATTCTGATTATGTTTGCCTTCTGCAAAAGTCGCTTTATGGCTTTAAGCAGGCCCCCCGAGCTTGGTTTCAACAATTTTCTAACTATGTTATTCGAGCCGGTTTCTATCACAGCAAAACTGACTCGTCTCTTTTCATTTTTTACAAGGGGCCAGGCACAGCTTACTTACTACTATACGTGGATGATATCATTCTTACAGCTTCTTCTACTTCACTCCTGCAACGTATCATCTTTTTACTACATGCGAAATTTGCTATGACAGACCTTGGCCCATTTAACTATTTTCTCAGTATATCTGCCATGCGTACTACCTGTGGCATATTCTTGTCTCAGACAAAATATGCTACCGAGATTCTTGAGTAAGCACATATGCTTAATTGTAATCCTTGCAGGACCCCAATTGACACCGAGAAGAAGCTTGGACCTGAAGGATCACTGGTCACTTATCCTAATTTATATCGCAGTCTTGCCGGATCACTTCATTACCTTACTTTTACCCGGCCTAATTTGTCATATGCAGTTCAACAATTATGTCTTTACATGCATGATCCTCGAGAGCCACACCTTAATGCTATGAAACGTGTTCTTCGTTATCTTTGAGGAACCACTGATCTTGGATTACAGCTATTTCGGTCTACTACATCACAGCTTATTGCATACTCTGATGCTGATTGGGCAGGTTGTCCGGCTACGCGCCGATCTACTTCTGGATACTGTGTTTTTCTTGGTGACAACCCCCTGACGTGGTCCTCCAAACGTCAGGACACGTTGTCTCGTTCTAGTGCTGAGGCTGAATACTACGGGGTTGCGAATGTTGTAGCTGAGACATCTTGGATTCACAACCTTCTTCGTGAGCTTCATACCCCACTTTTCACAGCGACCTTGATCTACTGTGATAATGTTAGTGTTGTATACATGTCTGCAAACCCTGTACAACATCAGCGCACCAAACATATAGAGATTGACATTCATTTTGTTCGTGACAAAGTAGCAGCAGGTCATGTTCGAGTTCTTCATGTCCCTTCTCGATTTTAGTACGCAGATATCTTCACAAAAGGACTCCCATACCCGTTGTTTGCTGATTTCAGATCCAGTTTGAGCGTCCGCAAATCTCCCGCTCCAACTACGGGGGCGTATTAGAGTACATATTATATTGTATATTTTGTGTAGTTGGTCCATTGGCCCGAGCCCATAGTTTAGAAGGTTCCTTTGTATCCTATATATAGGTTGACTATTATCAATTATAATAAAAGCAATCAATCAAAGCAAATCAATATTCTTTACATAGTTTCGACTAAGAGATGTATGAATTCCAGTATTGCAAGCTCGTTCTTCAAGTGAGGGAATCAGGTATAGAGCTTCTCCCCCTCCACACAAGTAGCTTTTTAATTGCTACTCATTTCGGCACCAGTAAGTGAATCAAACTATCACAGCTCTCCTCTGCATACTTACTGACAAAATCAACGCCCTCGAAATCTCAACCGTCTCATTATACTCCTGCTTAGTTTTGTTTTCCTTATTTAAATACAGCCATACATCATACTCATAAGTCATGTCATGATTGTATACTACTAAAAGGCCATAAACCTCATCGTTTGTTATGTTTTAAGAAATCAAGTTTTATTAGTCAAGTAAATGTTTTTCAAAAAATAGTTTCAAATGGGTGAACTAGTGACAAATAAGTAAATACGATGAGAAAAAGAATATGGGTGTAAATTGCAAAAATGGTCCTTGTGGTTTGGCCAAATTGCATATTTGGTCTGTCAAATTTCAAAATTGCAAAAACCGTCTGTATTTTGAAGGTTTGGTTCCACTTTTGATCCTTGGTCGAACTAAAATGACTAAAATACCCCTCTCTTCGTTTACAAAAATCGTCCGTTAAGAGGGGTATTTTAGTCATTTTAGTTCGACCAAGGACCAAAAGTGGAACCAAACTTTCAAAATACGGACTGTTTTTGCAATTTTGAAATTCGACAGACCAAATCTGAAATTTAGCCAAACCACAAGGACCATTTTTGTAATTCTCTCAAGAATGTAGACTCTCATAATTGGCAGATGGTGTTATAAACTATGTGCATGTACTCTAATAGAATCTTCGAAGTCTAATGATCTGTAATATTCCAACTTCTAGAGTTGCTTAAAATAATAATCTATTCTTATAAAAGATTGAGTCCCTTAATTTATTGGGGATGTATCTTTTATAAGAGCCATTAATGTTTCGTCTCTGGTTTTTAAAAGGAGGGATGCAGTAGTTGCGGTTATAGGACCTTGAATGTAGTGGTTAAGTATCACGATTAATGCAGGTACCAGTATTAATACAAAGAAGGTGAAGTGTTATAGAACCATTTATTTGCATCAAGAAGATCATTTATGCCATTTATTTGCATCAAAAATATCATCAGTTAATATTGGATTCTATCAATACAAAAGTTATCTTATTTTTTTTTGTTTTTTAGATTTTCATTATATTGAATATTGAAATTAGAATTTGATGAGTTTGGGTTATAATTGTGTTTACTTTTGCGGATGCAACTACCAACGCACCAAGTACCATAAGCTTAAGTTAGCCTCTGCTTTTTTATTATTGTACAAATTGCATCTTATGTGGAAAGGGTCGGGGTTTTATGATTTTTTTTTAAATTATTACAGGTGATCTTCAATGAAAAATAGTATATGCTTATATCACCAAAATAGATCAGGTTAGTTTCTTTAAACTTTGTGTTACATGATCACAACTTGATATTGTTCAAAAGTGTTAACGTCAATATGTCATCTGTATATGAGTAATAAAGTGTTCGATCGACACTGCAACATGGTGTATTGTCTTATTAGTCCTTAATGAGCTGCGGGTAAATCATAGATAGCTTAGGTTGCTTGAGAAAGGGAAAAGACCATGAAGGGAATTTAACTCTGTTGATGTAAAACATCACTGGCGAAATTACACACAAAAATTTAGGAGTGTTTGGGATTGCTCTTTACTATGACTGAAATAAGGTTGAATTCGTGATTTTAAACTTCTTATCTGCATAGAATAGGTTCTAAACATGTACATATATAATAGGCAACTCCACATGTACATATATAATTTAAAATGTGGTCTATACCTTTCACTAAAAAGATTTCCCCATGGGTCTTGAATTTTTTGGGAATTTTCACTTGCTGCAATGAGGTCATTGAATTCTTTTTCTACATTGTCGACACCCCTGATCATTAGTGTCTTTCTTTGGCTTCTTTGAGTTTACCATGTTCTATAAGGGATATTGGTGTATCGTCGGCCAAACTTATTGAGCTTAAAATAAACATTATAGCTGGACATATAGCTAAACCCAAACTCAAATGCCACCCCTGTCCACCCATGAAAAAGGAAATTACATGATTTACAAAAAGTGCACGTATTAAGGTGCTAAAAAAATGAATTGCTGGAAGTAAAAAGATTGCTTTCCAGGTTGTTAATGTTTTGCTAAGTTGTAAGTGTTAATGTTTGGTGAATCACCCTTATGCAAGAGGTTTTTCAGAATATATATTTGTGTTTTTTGATTAGAATTTTTCAACTCCAAGGAGCTTATTATATTTAATTTTAGAATATTTGTTGTCATTGTATTTCATATTTCATGACAAACTTCTGTGATGAGATTGGACTATTGCTATGTTTAGGTCAGGAATCACAGGCTTTACAAGCAGCAATGGAGATTGTAACAACTGGCAATTTTTGAAATTTTAAATGACTATTCTACCCTTTGACTTTTCGAATCCGACTTGACTTTTTGACTTTTGATTTTTTTTATTGTCACATAAAAACAATTACCGCGTAACCGGTAATTTTTCGGAACATATTTAAATAATAAATCATATTTATTATTACATATCTCTCATGTGCAAATTATTTTCTTATTTGACTTGAAAACGAGAAGATATATGTTATTCTTAAGTTGACTTATCAAAAACGACCCGCTAAATCACGTTTTCACGATTCGGACTCTAAAACAATTTGATGTAAAACGACATTCCGGACAACATTTTAGTTTTGCCCGAGACCCGAAAACAAGCAGAGAATGACTGAAATACCCTCGCAAAATTTTGAACGCAGCGCGTGCCGACACAAAAATAATTAAATTTATATTTAATTATCACTCTTTATTAAATAAAAATATTTAATAAATTATTTAATATTTTATTCAAAAGCATTTGTTAAAAACACGAATGTTCAAATTAAAGTTTTATTTTTATGAACAAAGCTTACCCGCGACACCCAATGGTACCAAATAAATAAATAATAATCATTTTAAATATATTTTATAAAAATAATTTATAAAATAATAGTCATGTAAATACTCAATTTCATGAGAAAAATCATTTCGAACGCAATGGCGCAAGTTTCGTGTTTTGGATCATCCGTTAACTTGCCCAAACGAGTCTGAAACATTATTTAACAAAATTTACACTTTAGGTCCCTGTGGTAATATTTTCATCATCACCCCTAGACTATCTTGCACTTGTCACTAGGTTTTACAACTTTTGGGTATATATACTAATGAGATAGGGTTTCTCTTATTGATAGTAGCCACCACACACACACACACTTATTTTTTTTTCGGCGCCGCACCATCCCCTCCGGCCAACTTCCGGCAGCCACCTCCACGCCATCCAACGCTACCACCGATCCACCAACACCAACGACGCCACCAATCCACCAACACCGCGACTACACCACCATGACTACACCACCATCGCCATCGCGGCTGCCTCACCATCCACCCACAACCGACATCATCTCCACCACCTTCACGCCATCAACACCATCATCATCACCTCGTCACTATCATGGCCACGGCTCAACAGCCACTGCCATCATCAACACCACCCCATCACCACATCCACCCCACCACCATCGTCACAATCACCACCACGTCGCTGCTACCACCCCCACTCCATGTACCACATCACCCCCGTCACCATCTCCATCTTCACGCACCTCTCCCCACCAGCCACCACCTAAGAGTGCGTGTGGCTTTATTAAGTACTAGCATAGGGTGCGTTTGGTTTCGCTCAACCACCAAAAGGGTGCGTCTGGTTTGGCTCAACCACCAAAAGGGTGCGTTTGGATGTTCTTATCACCACATAGGGTGTGTTGGTTGGCTATGTAAGCACCAAGGGTGCGTTTGGTTTAACAGAAAGCACCAAGGGTGCATTTGGTTTTTGATATAGCACCAAGGGTGCGTTTGGTTATTAATAACAGCCCCAAATAGGGCGTTTGGATCTGGGTTAAGCACCGAGGGTGCATTTAGTTTAATAAAACACCATAAGGGTGCGTTTGGTTGTGTAGAAAGCACCATAAGGATGCGTTTGGTTTTGTTAAAAACAACATAGGGTGCGTTTGGTTTTGTTAAAAACAACATAGGGTGCGTTTGGTTTAGCAGAAAGCACCAAAGGGTGCGTTTGGGTGAGCAGGAAACACCGTAAGGGTGTGTTTGGGTGAGCAGGAAACCGTAAGGGTGTGTTTGGTTTGATGCGAAACAGCCTTTAAGGCGTGTTTGATTTATAAAAATCGCCTAATAAATATATTGCAAGTTTTGGTAAAATATAAAAACCGGATTAAATGGTGGTTAACGGTTAAATAAATGTGTTATATATTATTTTCGTTTTTGTGTTTTATAATCTTAAGGGCGTGTTTGGTTTTACTTACTTTATCATTTGTTGATTTAGTTTAGATATACATATTGAAACGAGGGGGTATTTTGCAATACGGATTGATTGAAAAGGGAAAAACATTGGATTTTGTAAAAATGGGAAACGTCTTATAAACGAAAAAGTCATGCCGAAATTTCTATAAATTTCTTTACTTAATAATTTGCACTATAATTTCTATTACCTTAAAGACCCGATAAAAGGACAAGGTTATATAAGTCTTAAGAATTATTAAATTGTAATTATACAATAACCCGGTAGATAAACGAAAACTATACTTTTACAAACGGGATAACTATTTTAGCTAAAACCGTCAAGGAAACGAAATACTAAATTATAAAGTATTATTTTATAAGGCAATGTAATAACTTTTGCAAAAGTTTTAAGGATGTCAATTATCTAATTCGAAACTTTAAAACGTGTGTTTACTTATATGCAAGCACTCTTTGTTAATTTATTTGGTGATTTTCGAACACGCGTCGAATCCTTTTGTTTCAATTCTTTTCTCACATTTCTTATATAATACTTGCAAGGTAGTATATACCTCGATTATTTATTTGATTGGTTTTCTTTGTTATATAATTCATGGTATGAATTATATACTTGTTTATTTTTCATATGTAATATATACGGAATATATTACATACTTTGTGTTTACTTTTCATTTTATTTTATTTAACCAACCACCAAACTATTACAACTTGAAATCTAAACCCTTTTATCAACATGTCGCGTTGATGTAACCATTCATCGGGAAACCCAAATGCATCATTCTAGAGTAGTGGGATTTAGCCGTTAAGATAAACTGTACCTTTTTGGTCGAGCCATCCCAGTTTCTGTTTGTGTTGTGCTTAATATGTGCAATTCTGCTAATCATTCTACGACATCGAGGTGAGTTTATAGCCCCTCTTTCACTTATTTTACAATTAATTTACAAATCTCGGGGGAGAATACATGCTCATTACAACTTGTTTACATACTTGTTTACATACTCATACTTATACTCATTTACAAACTCGGTTACTTGATGGATATAACACACTTTCTACTTATGGATTTAAGTATTTAAAGCTGTTTATAAATACAATGATTATTTCTTCATTGGACACAAATGTTTTTGGTTATCATCTCCTGTTTATGTGTTGCCTAAGTAGCGATTAGACCACTCTCTTGCCCGAACTATCATGAACCGTCAATTACTTGACCGACTGTACTGGTTAAGTAAGCGTGAATGTTATAAATAGATCTATTACGACTAATTATCCCTATCCGGGTGAGTAGAGCTCACTACCCACGGGGCTCCCGATAAACGGATATATATCATGTCAAATCTCATTGGGTGTCTTGGTCCAACACCGATAGGGCAGAATACACTTGGCATATTATATGCTACACAAATTAGCTTCGGTGTCATGAGCTTAGCGCAACAGTAGATACATTTTATGTGATACTGTATCTGTTATAGTAGTCACATACATTTTGGAAATCTTGTGGTCCACACTACCTTGTTGAACATTACTGATTACTAAACATTTTTCATTATACTGTGGTAAAGCAGTAGGCAATATACTCTTTTGATGCTACATTTACACTTAAATTTTTGCGACTATTATAAAGATTGATATGGTCATACATACTTTATAAATCTTTTGATTTCAACATTTACATTTACAAAAATCTATGAACTCATCAACTTTATGTTGACACTTTTAAGCATGTTTTTCTCAGGTGAATTACATGCTTGGCTTACTTGATGTGTATTGGAGTCTAAATTGACAAGATTTCATTCATGGATTTATACTTACATACAAATGATCAAATCTCATTGTATTGCTTTCAAGCTTTTCATTGTGATGCAATTATGGGACAAATGTTATATCAATTTTAAGAAAATCAGCGAGATTACTTTTCAAACAACACATTTAGAGGTCGTTCTCTTGTATCTTATGCTGTTGTATTATGAAGTAACACTCCCAAACATATTTCCGTTGCGATCCATTTTTGGGGGTGTTACAGAGATAGCAATTGTTAGGAGTGAGGTACACAATATCTAACACCACTTGAATTGTTCACTATACCTGTGTAGTTTTCTTTCAGTCCACCTTATGGCATATGTTAACAATTTAAAGTTTATACATATTCAGTAGTAATTTTAGAACCTTCGTTGACCTTATATCATTTCCATCTATTGTTCACCACGCCACTCTAAAACAGTTCATTAAAAACATGCTTTTGTGGAACTTAAATTGAAAACCAATTCGTTATATCTTTCCACGAGAACCAAGAGAACCAATATGTGCAATGAAATTAGTACAAATATTGTATAAATAGTCCGTGACATGATTCACTAGACAGAATGGACAACTTAAGCTTGGGATTCATACTACATAATATATATATATAATTAGTATTATTATACTATATATATATATATATATATATATATATATATATATATATATATATATATATATATATATATATATGTGTGTGTGTGTGTGTGTGTGTGTGTGTGTGTGTGTGTGTGTGTGTGTGTGTGTGTGTGTGATGGCATTTGTGTTATAATATTTAGCATTGGTCATATTTATGAGTTTCAAGACGTGGTTTTGACTGTTTACACATTACCTTAAATACGTGTATAATGGATGTGGGTCAGCCAACAATTACCTGTTTTCACTACTATATTTATACGTACACATACAGATATAGATGTGTATGCCTAGGTGTATGTGAGAGAGTATGTATAGGTAGACATACGTACGTATATTTATGTAGGTGTACTGTACTAAGTTCTCATGATTGTCAATATAACGTAAACATCATATTATGAGAGACTTTGAGAACATTGTTATATCACCATGTACAGATCACCCACATGCCCGGATAATACAGGTAAGACGTTGTGTTTACCTTATGCATTTAGTAAACCAAATAAAAGCCACAGTCCCTATATAAACGTCGTTGTTAACGAGTCACCAGATTCCAACCGCGCCCCTTCAGCAGGTTATTTGTTTTGAAAGAAATCGATAAGGCAGCAGATATAGGATGATAGAGATTAACGATATGCCTTCTTAGGTAATTTCAAAAATTATATGAGCGGCACATTAATAGGGTGAAAATACTTGATGGTTATGCTATCGTGTTAATATTATTTAAATTGCAGGTTTAATTCAATCGCTTTGAATTTTTACAACGCTCTGAAATTTAAATTGCAGGTTTTAATTCAACCTTGAGGCAGGGAAATATTACTCATCATGAGTACATCCAGGTTGGAAAGGGACGGGATGTTGGGCTAACCAGATTGCTTTATTTTAGGGAAAAATGGCAGGGAGAAACAAGGAGCAGGTTCTTAGCAGGGACATATACATACTTGGACAGCTCTTCGATTTCTTTCGGATGCTTTCGTTCTTCTTTACAACAGTTGGTTAAAACTTCTGTACAATGGTATGCACCTTTGGTGATTTTTGATCACAGAACATGAAAAGTGCTTTATAAATAAATTAATAAAACTTTAGTCGAACATTTGCTTAACTAACAACTTCTGTGTCCTGTGTGTAGCTCACTGTGATACCGTTTACATCTTTGTCATGGAACCTGAGCTTCCGCTTGAACAGTAAACCATTATCAACACTGTTAAAGGAAGACAGAAGCACAATACATAGAGACTTCAGCTTCTTAAACCTTTCCAGAGAGTTAATTGCAGACCATAGATGTTCAACCAAAGGTTAACTCAAAATACAATCATTCAACAACTACATATAACCCGTGTGCATCGCACGGGCCTGAATGCCTCGTATGTATAATATATCAACCCTATAAATAATCAAATAAATTAGGAGATGGCCTTTGTGAATATTAATTGAAGGGGGAGATGTAATTTTAGTAAAGGATAAAGAATCATAAATCTAAGAAAAACAAGAGACTATTTTGCTATCAGTAAAAAATATAACATAATTAACAGTTTTTCCCTTATATTGTCTAAGAAGCTAAGTTTTCACATATATTGATGATTAGCATTCTTTGAAATTTTACCATAACTTTAAGCTGATTTCGCTATGTGTGTGAATGGCAAAAAATATAAAGAAATAAAGAAAAAACCAAACTCAAAGGAGAAATCCGATATCTAAAGTTTTTGAGATAGGGCTTGCTTATCGAGTTTCGGGCATTAACGAAGATTTTTATCAGGTTCGGGGCAAGGAGCAGGGCACAAGATCTCCAACACGCCCCTCCTCGAAACTATATATACATATAAATCTATTATATTCATACGTTTTGTTATGTTGTCATTTACGTAATAAAAACAATATTATCAATTTTTTTATAGTTTTTATCTTTGCAAGTCGTAATTAGAAAAACTTCATTTGTGTCATATTTTTAAATGATGATTTGATTTTTTAAGCCTGGTTCATCATTTGTTTAATTTGTTGATAACTTATTAAGGCTAGTAATTAATATATTATTAGGGGTTCTTGATTCTTCATGTTATTTCGTGTAATCATATTGGTAAAATTTGGTGTAAAAATAATAATAAGGGAAAATTCCCAAAAAGGTCCGAGTGCAAGGGTGCTAGTCACCTTCTCCCCCAAAAAACATTTTAAAGCCAAAAGGGTCCAGGGAGACTGTGCGTTGGGGCAACCTCACCACAACACGCCATGTGTTCGTATTTGTAATGTATAAATATTTTGGGCAACTGGTACTATTAGGGCGACATGTACTAGGGCGACTGGTTTTTTGATCATTTTACATTTGTAAAAGGACTGACAAAAAGTACATTCGTCATAGGGCAACATGTACTTAAGGGCAACCAAACTAGGGCAACTATTACTTATATATTTTTTTACATTTATACAAATAAAAATATTACTTATACCAAAAAATTATACTAATACCTACAATATACTCCCCCACTTCATTTCCCACCTTCTCTCCCACACAGAAACCTCTCCATCTACCCGCCCCCTGTTTTCCCCCGTTTTGATTAAAATCCCTATTTTCTTCAAAACGACATTTGCATTTCCTTGTAATCACATTATCTGAAACTAATCAAACACGTATCAGTCATTTGTTAGAGCAGATGTGGTGCTTGCCTGTAAGTATCAAATATATTGATTATATTTATAGTTTACAAAATCTTGTTTGTGTTTTCACTTGTTTCTTATTGTTAGTAATTTAAGTTGTATTTTCAACCCAACTTATAATGGTTTGTTTGATGAATGGTTAATGAGCGGATATGATGTTCAAAAGAATAAGTTAGTCAATACCATGGTGTTAGTGACTTGAATCCAAGAACATAAACTGATGCCTATTGTTTTACTAATTTATAAGATATGTGTTTGTTAAATTTTGTAATTTTTGATTTTATAAGTTTATGAGTTTAATTGTATTTGGACACCAGTTTAAGTGTAGTCTGTTCACTCTTGTTTTTTTAGTTATAAACTTAAATTATGAGTATTTTGGTTTACTATGTTCAGAACCTCTGTTATTGAACCTGATTGTTGTTTATATTGTTCCAGGATTATGTATGTAAAGTCATCATTAGGAGTAAATTGAATTATTTCTGGTTTATTAAGCAAAAGTTAGATGTGAAGCGTCGTATTTTGTTTCGGAGTACATGTTTTGGACCTTGGTTGGATTTAATGTTGTTTGACCATGAACCACTACTAATAGATTATATGCTACGAAGACAGCATAAAGTTGATGATCAGCATCATGATATGCCCTTGATTTATTATATGGAAGGTCATAAACTACATTTTGGTCGTCGAGAGTTTTCTCTTATCACTGGTTTTTGTTTTGGAACTGTAAGTTTTGACTTACATAGTTCTAGTGAGCTAAAGTTTCGGAATAGGGTATTCCCTAATAAAATAGGTTTTAGTATTACAAACTTAGATTTTATGGGTGTTATTGAGGACGAGGATATTTTTGGCAAGCTATCTGATGATGATGCAATACGTCTTTGCCTTTTGTTAGCTCTGGAGGTAATATTTATGGGACGTTTGTTGACATTTAATGTGGATGATACCTTGTTCAGTTTGGTTGAAAATATTGAAGCCTGGAATTCATTTCCTTGGGGTGAGCATTTGTGGTGTCATTTGTACGATGAAATTAAGAATTTAAAAGAAAGGCATGGTGACGAGCACTATTACGGGTTGTTTAAAGATCGCAACTATGTTCCCACATATACGTTGTCTGGCTTTGTGTTTGCTTT
>BQNB010076188.1:20053-31231 GCA_026074375.1 Tanacetum coccineum | reverse complement strand
ACATAGAAACGTTTTCGTGAAGTAACATAACGCGCTCTAAATGTTTTTCGTGTGTGCCCCCAATAGGCTCACACACTTCTAGTCGTATGTGTGCGTATCCAACTTCCATAATCCAACAATCAACATGAATAATTTACTCGAAAATTCGTTGGTAGCTTTTTTCTAAAGAGCCATAAAATCACTTATATGAGCTAAAACTTATATAATCCATCATATATCGGCACGCCTTGGAGCATAAATTATTATGCAAAACTCAGAAAGTTAGGTTGTTGAAATCCGACATATCTTTTGGAAGGCTTGTCGGTGTGGCCAAGAGTTCAGTAGCTAGTGTGGGTTGCTCTCAAGGAAACTACCTGAACTTTACATCAAGTGTGGGAATGTGAATTGCTATAATTGTCTTTTTCAAGATTTTCAAACCCTAATAAAAAGATCAAAAGTTTTGTGAAAAGCTTAATTGAACCCCTTTGATCTCATCATCACCTTCATTTAAATATCTTCAACTCTCCATCAAAGATCCATCATTTTTATGCTCATGATATCATCATGAACACCTAATCTGTTGCTCAAATATCTTAGCCTATATTGGTATCATCTCTATCTTATCGATCAAAGATTGTAAGTTCAAGACCTTCAAAGATTAAACTCTTGAATCACAACAACATATTTACAGAGAAGCTAGAAATACTTATTTCATCATGCTCCATTTTTTTCAACATTGAAAACCCTAAAAACTAACATGTGATTTTCTAAAGATAGACTTAAACTCCATTTGATGTCTGACTTTAACTTTGTTTGTTTCTCAGGTAGACGGTTGCTTTCAAGATTTCTTGATCTTTTTTGTCAAGTATTTGCTCAACAAAGCTAACCGCACCATGGAACACAGTATTATTAGCTCCACAAAGAGCTAACCGCAACCATGGAAAATACATTATCGTAAGAATTCCTGGATGAGATTAGGTTCTCTTCTCAATTAAATTCATTAAACGTATAAATATTATAAACGCCACTACTCTAATTTTTTAGTTTTTTTTTTAAACTATCTTATGAAAAAATAAACACCAGCTCGTGGCATAGTGGTCGTGGATCCATGATCCAGATTTCTTTTTTCGACTAAAGTTAATAGCTAAACTAAATAGTTAATGCAAAAAGAATTCGTTAATAGCAAAAACAAAAAGTAAATCAGTAATTTAGAATCTGTAGACCGTTTTAGGTGTTACACACCAGAAAATTTGGATGGACGGATCGTGTGTGGATAAGAAGCCGCATAAGTTTCCGACAACTCTACTTCCGTTACCATCGTTGACGCCTTGTTTTTAGTTAGCAGGAAGGCCATAAGTGAACGCAGCCTTATAATAATTTTACGGATTGAGATCCTCTAATGTTTAACCCTCTCATGTTCTCTCATGTTAGTGATAATGTGAGATGAGACAAAATATTAATCATTTCCATTAATTAGTGGTGGTCCCATTTTATCATTTTCATGTTGTTGATTGGTTCAACTTGACTAACATGAGAGGATAAACTTGAGAGGATTCTCATCCTAATTTTACCAATGAATCATCTTAATTCACATTCTTTCGGATAATTTTATTCATCCTTGTCACTTTTCGAAAATGTTTTAAAATTGTTTTAGACATACATATGTAAGTTTATTTTTAACTTATTATAACCTGAACTCTTAATCTTTATTATCTTGAGAGTCAATCAAAAAACCTCTTGTAATAATTATACTTATAATCAAAGCTCATTTGATACGACGTCGTATCAAAATGGGCTGGTAGTTGGGCTCCCAACTTGGGCCGGCCCATTTGGTTTTTTTTTTAGGCAATGTAAAAAAAAAATCGCTCGGCACAAAATAGAAAAAAATATTACAAAAGTATTGACTTATTCAGATAAACAAATACCCGCGACATGAGACCCAACACATAAGCCCATATAAAAAAACAAACTATTAAACATGAGACCGAAAAAATAAACCCGTACAAATAAAAAATAAAAATAAAATTTTAACACAAAAATAAACCCGCAATTCAGATAAAAAAAATACTCGCGACATGAGGCCCAACACATAAGCCATATAAAAGAAACTATTAAACATGAGACCGAAAAAATAAACCCGTACAAATAAAAAATAGTACGAATTTTTATATAATAAACTTTATTTATCAAATATATAACATATATCTACCTATTCACTCAGATAAAAAATACCCGCGTAAAGATCTTCGCATTGCGAACGAAACGAGCCCAATATTGCAATGCTTCTGATATACGCACGATTTTATAAAAAAATGTTGAAGTTAAATATATATAGAAAAAAAAATTACAAAACGTACCCTCGGCTTTTAACTATTTACGTTTTTTTAAATATAACACATATCTATCGAGTCATTCCGACCAAAAAAATACCCACGGAAAGATCTTCGAATTGCGAACAAAACCGAGACAAATAATTGCAAAAAAAAAAATAAATTATAAACATGACAAAGCCCTGAAAAAATAAACCCGCGCAAAATTAAAAATCAAAATTAAAAATTAATGGCCCGCAACAATACGCGAAAACTTTACTTATCAAATATAAACTTATATCTACTATTCAAATCAGATAAAAAAATACTCTGCGTAAAGAATCTTCGCATTGGCGAATCAAAACGAGTCCAATATTGCACAATGCTGTGTTCTGATTAAAATGGCATTTATAAAAAATGTTGAAGTTTAATATAAATAGAAAAAAAATAATTACAAAACGTACCCTCGGCTTCTAACTATTTACGTTTTTTTATATATAACACATATCATTCCGACCAAAAAATACCCACGGAAAGATCTTTGAATTGCGAACAAAACGAGCCCAATATTGCAAAAAAAATCAAGTTATTAAACATGAGACCGAAAAAATAAACCCGCGCAAAATTAAAAAATAAAAAATAAAAATAAAAATTAATGGCCCGCAACAATACGCGAAAAATTAACGCCACGCAGTAACGCGCGGGTAATTTTGCTTGTTCATATTGAAACAACCCTTATCTTTTTTACTTTATAAAGTTGACTTTACTGAAATAAAGGTTTTATCCAGCCTGTTTGCTATATATGAAGACAAATTCAAATCGTTTTACTATAAAATGTTAGCAATGAAACATAATTAATTGGTAAGATTGAGACCTATAACACTTTTATAGTGATAATCATTATAAATTTGACGTTGATAGTTATACGCTTTGTATATTGTAATAATTGGTTTTGAAGAAAACGTATATAATCCATCTGACTCATAGCAATAAGTCAAAGTTTACAACAAAGAAATATGTTAATTCATTGTTTAATGAGAACGTTCCTATGAACGATTAGAGTTTGGATCACTTGTTTAAAAAAATTACAGTTGTCTTTTTATCTCGACAGGATAACGAGGCATCTGCCAGTTCAAAACCAGTTAACTTAGAGCTAATTTTTCCATCTAGAGTTGCATCTCCTGTGTACACCGGAAGAAGGATTAGTGGAGAAGTTCATGGTGGAACCGAGTCTATCAAAATCATGTTGATTGACAGCCAGACACGACAGCAAGTAATCAGCGGGTATGTATCCTCGCTAAAAGTGAAGATGGTACTTATTCGCGGAGATTTTGATGGAGTGACTACTGGTGATAGCAACATTTGGACACATGAAGAGTTCAAAGAAAAGATCGTAGTCAATTGGAAAAACAAGAAAAATCTTCTTCTTGGTGATCTTTCTCTCGCTCTTAAAAATGGGATTGGGACAGTTGGTGAAATGAGAATCAAACACGATAGCAAACCTCTTAAAAATGTCAAATTTCGTCTAGGAGCAATGGTTGATGATGATAATTGTCCGTTTAAGATAAAAGAGGCTATAACAAATCTTTTTCAAGTCAAGGATCGTCGCAATGAATCTAAGTACTTAGGACCGTTGTCTCCAAATGATTGGGTGTGGAAATTAGTGAATATCTCAAAAAAAGGCCCTATTCGTAAGCGTCTCGAGAGTAAAAACGTCTCAACAGTGAGGGATTTTCTAAATATATACTCTTCAAACCCTCGAGTACTCCAACAGGTAACTGAAAACTAATGTTCTTTAATTTAAGGGATAATTACTTGAAATGTATCATACTTGTCACTTTTTGTTATTGTGTGTATTGAACTTTTTTTTTTTCTTATTGTATGTACTGAACTTTTCAAATTTCGACCATTTGTGGTGTCTTTTTGTCACTAATTCTCGCATGTACGAATACCATTTTACCCTTCGAATTTTAAAAAAAGTAAGGGTAAAATGGTCAAAAATACACACAAAGGTCGAAATTTGAAAGTTCGATACACACAATAAGAAAAAAAAAAGTTCAGTACACACAATAACAAAAAGTGACAAGTATAATGCATTTTCAAGTAATTAACCCTTAATTTAACCCTTGAAGCGAGAAATTTAAATACATGCATAACATACTAGAATAGAGTAGTTATATGACATTTTTATAAATAGGTTTGTGGAATTAAAGGCAAAAAGTGGCAAATGACGCTTAATCACGCGAAAACAAGCCTCTTCGGAAATATGGTATGTTTCTTTTAGCAATCAAACTAACTACAAATTAAGAGGTAAAGATATCTATAACATAAGTACATAACCATTGTTTACCATAAGTACATAACCACGCTAAATAATTAAAAGATGTACATTTTGTAGTGCAATGCCAGCAGACAAGTTAGATCCACCTCTCAACAATCCAACACAGCGTCATCCTTTGATTACAGTGGCGACATTGAATTCGATAAGAACTGTTATAAGCCACAACCTTGTGAAAATCCTCTCTTTGGTGACATGATGATTGTGGATTGTAACTTTTCGATCCAAGATGTTGAAGTATGGGATTTATGTATCCTTGAGTTTGAACCACAGCGAAATGGAATTGACGGTGCATCAAGTACGGTCTACCGTGGCACGGAAGGGAAATGTGATCTGGCTAAGAAAAGATGGATGAGATTGCGAGCTACTATATGGTTCTGGATGGTATCGTTCACGAAGAAAGCTGGGTCATGTGTTTGTTCACCCTAGTGGCTTAATTAATTAAGGAGATGTTTAATGTGAAACTAATTAAGTATATTGTAAATGTTAGTATAATTATAATTAATGTTTTTATGTGTGTTATTATAAATTTAGGCCTTATTATAGAAGTGTCGCTTCTTAGTTCTATTAGGATGATTAACTTGAGGGTTCTAATTGTAACTTGAATTAATATTAATACTACTATACATTTATCGTGATGTCTCCCTCTCACAGCTTATTTTTTAATATTAATTTTAATACTAAAATATTGTTATGAACAGTAACATAATATTAATTCTTAAGTGTGTTCCTATACACGTGTTAGCCCATACACGAACCCCTGAATGAATCATCAACATCCCGAACACACAAATCCTCTCAGGACACAAAAATTTTCAGATCTATTCCACCGCCTACCACAAAACACACACACTTTTCGACGATGGTGATTGGTGACCTTAGGTAGATGTGTGGTCCCGGAAGGGTAGTTCTTCTGAACATAACGAGTGACAGATAGGTGGTTGTTCCATCGCATATCGTCGATTTGTTCCAGTCGTCCGCCACAGTCACGAGTCTCATAAGGGCAAGTTTTCAACTCTCACATTATGTTATTTTCTCCTTTAATATCTTTATGAATCATACTATTATTTTGTCCTTCAAGTTATTATTGAAATTAGTGTTACTTTGATAACTTGGTCTTTTAATTTACATATTCTTATTAGTGTTTGTATGTTAGTTGATAGCGCATATGAAATTTAGAGTTAATAGTTATACATGGACTCTGATTATCAACTCTATTGTGGTTTACTGTTTTTTATTCTACGTTTTCTGCAACATACCCGATGTTGCTACTAAAGGATACAAATAATAGCATAATAAAAGTTGGGAGGTGTCTGATATAGTAACAAAATAAGTGTTTTTTTTCCTTGGTAATATAATTAGGGTAAAAGTGGGCTAATTGTGCTTTTTATGCTTTAAGAACCACTGCACATTTTTTTGTTATACGTTCAGGATCAGCCGAGACCTACTATCTTAAAACACTGGTCAAACACAACATCAAGAATAAATTTTAAAAACTAATTGATCACCACTTTCCATGTTACTACATTTAGTCTTGCCTTATATAAGCTATTATTAATGAATGTATATGAGGTATATGTTCTCTTTACAGTCGGAGAGGAACAAAAAGAGGGCCACTGATGTATCGTAATATGGTTTTCATCTTTCAGGAAGCCTCCGAGGAATGAAGAGAAATGGTGGCTCCCAGTGCCCTGGGTTTCGGCTGAAGGCCTCTCAGAACCGGCCAGGAAGCATCTGAGACAAAAACGCCATGCTGCAAATCAAGTACGCGAAGCAACAATGACTATCAACAATAGCATTCTTTCTGATATGGAAATCCCGTGTACGTATACTGCTTCCTTTCCTGAGGTTTGGCAATCCCAATTCCTGAACATTACACATTCTTTCCAATATTGCATTTTAAAAGCATTAGGCCAATGAGCCATAAAAAAATTATGAAATCCCAATTCCCAAACATTACGCATGCAACTAGCTGTACATTGTTGACATCTTTAAGGTAGTGCCTATAAGAATACATCAGTTTCTTACTCAGTTCATGGAAACTTGGGTAGTGAGCTTTATGTAAACTTAACAATTGATGTTCTTATTTAAATTTTATGATGGTGAAGGATCTTTGAAATTTATTCGCAGCCATAAGGGACACCTTAAAGAAATGCAATTTCAACGTGCAGTGAAACATTTTGTAATCCAAAGACGTGACTCTGATAATCATTTAGTAATTGAGGATCGGACTTCTAGAGAGATGCACTACAACCAGCTTCAAAAGAGGTTTGTCTTAAATCCACACCACCCATATTTTCTGATAAAAGTTAAATTTGAAATATAATTTACTCATCTATCTGCAGATTAAAGCATGAATGGAAATAACATATTCTGCTAGCTGATTAATTGAAATAATATTTAACTGTATGATAAAATAAAAATAATATCACTTTTGACAATGACTGATGAAGACAGTCACCCTTTTAACATTGACGCAATATAAATTCCCATGTACTAATCCAAACACCCACTTTACTCAACATTCTCACACTTAACTCTACACCGATTTTGGTATTTGATCAAGTTGATTATGCGATTTATGGTTAAAAGTATAAGTACTGTATCCCATACTCTTAAAAACCTCAATAAGGAACTTTCTTTATCTTTATTTCTGTTTGTGGGACGAGGCTATTGGTTATACTTTTAGCGTATTAACATAATTCACGTATAGCAGCTTCAAGTATTTGAGCTTATGAACTTAAATAAGCCGTAAGCTGAAGAAAGTGAGCTTTTCCAAGTCTTAATAAGCTGATAAGCCTATAAAATTATCTATTCCAAACACCCTTTTAGTTATTATTCGTTTAGTGGCTTTATATGATTTTGGTTCAAAGTTACAGATAAATACTACTTTTTGCGCGATTTTTTTACGTGTTAGTTTCCGTAATTTATGGGATGTATTAATTGGTTGAGTTCAGTCGCACTTTTGGTACGTGTTTTATGTAATATGTATGGAAGTTCAATATTTTGGTTTCATCTTATTTGGATTTTGAGGTTTCTCAATAAAGATTATGTTGTTGGAATTTAAACAGGGCGATCAAGGAGACTCATTAGACGCAGGGCGGTCGAGCCATCTCTATCATATATTGAGAAAGGGCAACAAAGCATTCAGAGATACCCGCTATCAAGAGGTACAAAACCATTTATGTGCTTTACTTTTTATGCATTACAGATTTGGAAGTTCGATATTTTGGTTTCATCTTATTTGGATTTAGAGGTTTTTCAATAAAGATTATCTTTTTGGAATTTAAACTGGGAGATCAACGAGACTCATTAGACGCAGGGCGGTCAAGCCATGTCTATCATCTTTTGAGAAAGGGCAATAAAGCATTCAGAGATACCCACTATGAAGAGGTACATAACTATTTATGTGCTTTACTTTTTATGCATTACAGATTTTGATCTCCGTCCACCGTTCTTAGGTCGTCATCTGTCCTCCTAAAAACCCCCACGCCGCCGGCGTGTCTTTGGGTTTCCCGGCGCCGCTTGCCCTTTGCCGGCATCGTTTTTGGTGTAATGTTCTGGCATATAGAACGTAAACGGTATTGTTTTGGAAATGTTAGTTTCTTTCTGTTATAATCAGATCTTCTTATATCTCTTTGGTGTGTTTGCACGCAATAAAAGTCATTTTGTGGGGTACTGAAGCAGTTCCTACTCATCTCAGGGGTGATAATTTTCGATCGATATCAAGTCGTCTATTCAACTTCTCACGAAACAGTCCAACTTGAAGGTTTTCAGTGCTTTCTTGCTCTGTCTTTTTTTCGCTCATTTACTGTTTTGTTTTGCATTTCTCTTATCTTCTGCATGATTGCTTCTATAGGGCATAATTTCTTCTGTCGGTCGCTTCTTCTTTGTAATCATTGGATGGCCTGTAATAGGAACGGTATTTCAAAAAAAGGTATTCCAAACTGCTCATTTTTAAATAAACCATGCATATATACATAGAATACAGAAAATATTATTTAGTACTCTGTATATGGATTGAGTTGATAAGCAGTTTAAACAGACACTCTAAACTGCTCATCTGATAAACTTAATTAAACAATCCCAAACACCCTCTTAGCGTTAAATATGATCACAAAAAATGCATGACTTTGAAAGAAATAATTATCTTTTATATAAAATGATTTTTGCATCAAAAGTAGACTTTGGATGACATTTAGAACAAAACCAAAATCGACCCATTCATAAGTAGATTACATAACAATATTAGGACGTGTGACGGTACCTTTAGCAGACCACCAAATCGTTGGCGTTGCACCACTGGATCATTAAGCTCAGTGTATGCGTTACAAACCTCATTCTTATAACTCAAACCATTCAGTCAAATCCGGTTCATTCTTATGCTCTTTTCCCAGTGGACTCAATTGTCTCAGGAACAACCTGTTTAGAATCAAGAACAATATGTGGCCATGTGCAGATTCTAATTTTATTTGAAAATTCTTACAAAGTTGAAAGAGTTTAGGTAGTGTATATATTAGCTATGTATTTTAAAAAGCTATTAGATACATCATAGGTGATTAGATAGTTTCACAAGGATTATGATTTTTGTTGGGATGATATAAGCTACGGAGTAATGAGCATAGTTCCTTTTGTGCGGGTATTAATGAGTCCGGTTCAGATCAGGGAGATCACAAGGATACTTCCCATCATTGTCTTTTATATCCATTCCAGCATTTCTGTCCGCCAGTAGCTTAACAATTGCTTTTCTTTCACAAAAATTACTTGCCTTTTCTCATTGTGATTATGTGATCTATTGATGTCAATATTATTTCATAAAGATTTACTCATGAACTTTTCATGTTCAAATTGCAGGAAATGGCTCCTAAGGAGTATCAGAAAGTGCTAGAATAGAGGAGGAAATCGTTTGTGTCTCTCAAAAGTGAGGAACAACAGGTTACGTTGGTTAATGTTTTAGTGAAAAGGTAGCTTCTCTCAAGCAGAAAGAAAGCAGGCATATATAATAAGAAAAGTTGTCGATGTGGCGACTTTTCCTTCTAAATTTTAGCAACCGTTTGAATTCTTTCACCATCTCTGACGAGGTGAATCTTGCACTGGAAATGGGGGAGTCACAGTAGCATGTAATTCAGCAACCTAAGTATGCTATACTTGCAGCCCACTATGGAAGTGGAGATTACGAGATACGCATGGAGGGGGAATTGGAGAAGAGAGAAGCGGAAGAATTCTCTGCTGCGCGCAAGCAACCATGCTTAAAGGTAAACATATTTATACATATTTTTCTTTACTATTGCATCTATCTTCGAAGAAAATTTGAATCTGCACAAATGGTTGCATATTGTATTCTTTGTTGGGTGTAAACAATGATTGAAAAAAAATGTGGTGACAAAACTTTGAAACCTTCTGTGTCTTATTGTTATACTTTTATAATTGCGAATTTGGTTAAATTGGAGGATGAAAGAAAATTTGTATTTTAGAGTTGGGCCTTTTTTAAATAGGTGACGTTGATTTACTTTTAAAGTAAACATTCAAACATGTTCTTTTGGTTTATTGGCGCATAGTACTGTCATCTATATGTAAAGAGTGGCACACTCTTGGATAGTGAAGATGTTGTAAGCGATGACGATATTAGTGATGGAAGAAGTGTATCAAGTCAAGTGAGGAAGATGTTGTTGCCAATGCATATCCATAGATACATAATAGTTTTCCAATGTTGCAAGTGCACTCAAGCATCTAAGTTATTTTTTTTTTAATTCAGTTAATTATAAATCTATTTATGCCATACGAATGATGACTCTAGATTTGTTGTAAGGATAAAGACAGTATTGCAAAAAACTTGGCTAAAGTACACATTGGCTAAAAATAACACATACATCGACGAAGCATAAAATTCGAGTACACAAACACTCCGCCGCGAAGCGCGGGTTTTCAAACCTCGTTAATACCTATTACTTGTAAATGTTATTTTATAATTAATATTTTTATGTGTGATATTATAAATTTACGCCTAATTAAGAAGTGTCGCTTCTTAGTTCTTCCACCGTAAATTCTGTTTTTCATGAACGTTAAAGATATTTTGTGGGCTTGTGACACATGGTTGTTACTGCTAAAAAACCATACAGAACCGTACCTAAACACTCAAAACAATTCATTATGAAGTGAATCATTGCAAGAGACAAAACAATAAAGTTGTGGTCCTCTAGACCATTTAGTTCTACAAACATTCAAGAAACTTGCATAAGCATATTTATGGAGAATCTCGCTTTAACAGTTTTACTAAGTTTCCACTTCAATTCATGTAACTTTATATTCTTTTCTTATGATACTAGTTATAATACTTTTACACGTACTGGGTTTTGATACGAACTTTCTATCATGTATTAGTACGGAATTATATATATATAGGAAAGTTAAAATAAAAAGACAAATATCCGTGAGAAGGATAAAAAAGAATTTTTTTTTAAAAAGTTCTTAAAAAATTCCAAAAAATCATGTATGTTGGTGCATAAAACTTTTGTAAAAAAAGTTTTTCTAATTTTGAGTTTTTATACGTTT
>BQNB010076188.1:0-15660 GCA_026074375.1 Tanacetum coccineum | reverse complement strand
TTATATAATAAAAGAATTACATTATTTCGAGTTTTGTATGAGATTAAATGTTATGAGTAAAAAATTTGGACCAATAAGAAAACTTGATTTTGCCACGTAGGTAAAATCGTACGATTTTATTGGTTTAAAAAAAGTCAAAATTAAATCTAGTTTGATCAAAATTAAAAATTTTGGTGGAAGATTTTGGTGAAGAGAAAAGACACATAAAAATATGTGTGTCAAATTTGTGAAAATAAAAACTTACAAAAAAGATGAGGTAATTAATTAAACTTTAGTTGTTGAATTTTAAATAAATTAAATGGAGTTAAATGTAAATTTATAATTTTCCATGTTTTTTAATAACTTTAGAAAATTAACAGATAACCCTTAGACTTTGTACTCCTATACTTTATATATTAGAAAAATAACATATATGTTGTTTTAAAAATACAACATATATATGCTCAAGATTATTAATATCAAAATGAAAGCACGAAGACACATATTTTTTCCATGTTGTTACTAAATAAACATAATGTCTAGAAGGAGATAACTAAAATTTCAGTTAAACAAAGTCAAATCTTTTGTGCAACAAAAATCTATACAAATAGCAATCGATATTAACACATAATGAAAAAAATATGTAAAACTCATGCATGCATGGGTATTATAACTATTTAAGTATTAAAAAGTTAATATAATTTTATTTTACCGGAGAAATTCCTCTTTACCTAAAAAAGTTAATATAATTTTATTAAAAAAGTTAAACCTTACAAAATCATGAATTTATGAATTGTGACAATATATAACTTCAAAACAAAATTATTCAAATATTATTACCCTTTATACTATCTGTTCAGATTGCGTGTGCGCACGGGTTAATGTAATTGGTTTGTTGATTAAAAATTAATATATAACTATTTCAAATAAAAATATTGAGATTAAAAAGAGAAGTGAGTTTATATTAATTTACACAGAGCAAAGTAAAAATAACATAATAAAACATATAAACATTAGATGTTTTAAAAAATATATATAATCTACTTAAAATCGTAATAACGAAATTATTACTTAATTCATCCTTTATGTCTAAGTCTCGTGCGTGTACAGGCATCAGGAGGGAGTAAATATTATCTTATCCTTATACCAACACAAAGACTTGCTATCGCTATCTCGCCCAACATACTCAATGCCTTACTATTACGTAATGGCTCAGATTGCTGTGCGCACATTGCGTGTTAATGGTAATTGGTGGGTTGTCTGATTAAAAGTTAAATATAAAACCTATTTCCGAATAATAGCGTAATTGACACAGTAAAAAGGAGTCTCAAACGATTCTCGAATGAAAATGAATTGAAGTGAGTGTTTACAATTAATTCTCACGGACGCAGAGACGTCAAACAGAATAACATAATAACAACATTATAACCATTAATTGAGTTTTAACACGCAAGGAAATAATCTACCTCCACTTTTCCCAACGAAGCGTCGAATAAACGCAAATATTACTTAATTCATCATAGTATGTCTAAGATAGTTCTCCGAAGTGCTCTAATGCAAGAGCGATTAAAACTCGTTATTTAAAAAGACACGAATCGCGTAGATATAATTACACGAATTGCAAAGTCTTATTTTACGTTATTTTATAAAATAAAATTATTTTAGATGATTAAAAAGGATCATATTCAATTATCATATCCATATCCGATCAACTAAACATTCATATCCATATCCGTGTTTACTATTCGTCCATTTACTACTATCCATATCCTTTATCAATGGATGAATCGGGTGAATATCTGATGGATCTGATGGTCAGAGCTACCATCCTTAAATTACAAATGTTTCTAACTAACTTAAACTTGCAACCCAACTTAGTTGAAACAAGAGGAAAGACCCCGCTTGTGACGGGAGCTAATTACTGTTGAACATGTGTTGCGATTTTTGTTTTGTTTACAAAAACACTTGTACATATATCATTTTATGGAAAAGGGTTTCAAAAGGAGATTCAAAACATGTATTTGAGAAATTTGACACCACAATACTCTCGCTTATAAAATACCAATCATACAAAGTTTTCATTGACAGCATACATTACAAACTGATTTCTTCTGTTTATGTGGCGACAACAGGTGAGACGCAAGATACACTTTTGAACATAACATGTTAAGTAATAGGATGCAACCAACGACTGCCATATTTATGAAAAAAAGAACATTATAGAAACCCACTTGTAATAATAAAAATCACATATAGTACATATACCTTATAACTCGCAATTATGAGTTGCTTTTGGATCTTAACCTTACACATTAATATATGATAGAATTATAAGTCCTTTGACAGAACATAGCAAATCAATCTAAGATAACTAGTAAAATTATTACAGCTAAAAAGGGATATTAACAAAAGTTTAAAATCCTTAGACAATTAAAGAAAATAATAGAAAACTATTTAACAGATCAAAACGCTTGACATTACCATTGTATCAACTCGCATTACATAGCATATATGGTTTCTAATGACTATCGCATAAAAACAAACAGCCACAATCAAATTTTGACCCCATCCGCTAATGACGTATAACACGTATAACAGGTTTTTGGGCGTGAACTACATAAGTCATACATGGGCCCAAGCCCAATAAGGCAATCAAAAAGCACAATGGACCAAAACTAAGCCCAGGCCAAACTGGCTACGGTCCGGAGGCAACAAGACAGACGAAGGGCTTCCAAGGACCACACTGAGTGCGTCCGCGGGGAGCGTGAGTCAGTGGGGAATGGGTTCCACACACACACAAACCCATATCCGCAAGTCACGATTACAAGCGGATCCTTGCCTGACAAGGGTCCCACTTCGGCCCATTAACAGGTACAAGCGAAATATTAGGAAAACCTAATATTGGGCTTACCTATAAAAAGGGGTACTCTGACACCCCACAAGGTATGATTTTCTGACCACATTTTACACACACATACTCTGACATTCTCTGACAAATATGAATACTTACTCTCACGCCGGAGTCTAATCGTGGGGTCCGTCCCCACGGTAAAACTAACTGTTTACCTTTGATTGTGCAGAAAATCATCTCATCACTTGGTTTAGTACAAGATCTTATCAATTGGCCCAATCCAATAATCACCCCAGATCCACCTTTTCGACCCGTAACACTTTTTGTACTAACAAGTTGGCGCCATCCGCATGACCCGAATACAAATGCGTTCTACGAAAATACTCACCATGAGCAGCCTCCGGGATTATTGTGACAAGAACTACAACCAATTGCTGCCAATCATAGCCGAGAAGTTTAACAAGGAGAAAGAAAAAAATGAAAAGCTGAAAGAAGTGAAAGCCCGACTTAACTTCGAAGGATGCTCCGGAACATCACGGTATTCCGAGTCAAGGACGATGAGTACCAAGGAACACGAAAAAAGGCACAGATCTAGGCGCTCCCGTAGCCCAAGACCCAGCCCTAGTGTGTTTTCAAGAATAAGACGCGACCGGTCAAGATCGCCAAGGCAAAAATCGAGAGAGAAAGAAGGAGGCGTGTTCAAAAGGTTGGGAAGCAGAGGAAAGAGTGTGTCCGCACGCTCAGATAGCCACAACCAGCGCTCCCACTCGAGATATACATAAGCGCTCTCAGAAAGTGAGGACAGTGGAGGCAGGCATTGGAAGTCAAGATCAAAGAAGAAGAAATCAAGTGGGGAAGAGGATGACTTGTCCCAGCCATGGGTGTGTGAAGAAATAGATCCTTTTACACCTAGAATCCGCTACTTCGATTTCCCAAAAACAAGAATGCCCAGCCACATTAAGACATATGATGGGAGTGAAGATCCAGAGGATCACTTAAAAAATTTTCAGGCAGCCGCAAAAACAGAACGGTGGGCTATGCCAACCTGGTGTCACATTTTCAACTCTACGTTGACAGGAAACACGAGAGTATGGTTCGACGACCTTCCGACTGAATCAATAGACAGCTATGATGATCTGAAGAAAGCATTCTTGGAAAACTATCTTCAGCAGAAGAAATGCATCAAAGATCCCATAGAGATCCATAACATCAAGCAGCGGGATAAAGAGTCTACGGAAGACTTTGTGAGAAGATATAAACTAGAAAGCAGGGATGTCAAGGGAGCACCAGAGTGCATGAGAATCTCCGGATTCGTGCATGGAATCACAAACCCTGAACTCATCAAATGTCTCCATGACAAAATCCCAAAAACAGTTGATGAAATGATGAGAGTGACCACATCTTTCCTCAGGGGGGAAGTGGCAGCCTCGAATCACGAGCGGAAGAAGTCGTTTCCACCATGGAAACAACAAGAGGGTAATCAGAAGCAAAATTTCAAGAAAGGAGGTTTCCGGAACCAGCAAAGGCTGGAAAGGAAGCAGGATCGGTTTACGCTCCTCACAAAAACTCCCAAAGAAATTTTTGCTTTAGACAAAGGAAAATTCAAAGCTCCGCCACCAATGACAACCCCGGTCGAGAAGCGGAACCACGCTAAATTTTGCGAGTTCCATAGTGAAGTAGGGCATAACACAGACGAGTGTATGCACCTGAAGAAACAAATCGAAGAAATGCTCAAGGCAGGAAAGCTGTCGCACTTAATCAAAGAGCTCAAACAGAACAACGGAAAGGAATAGCCCAAGGCGGCAAAGAAAGGGGAAACCTCCAGGAAAGATAAAGCATTAGCCATCCTAATGGTCCAACCTTGGGAAAGAGTGGCCAGGCAAAGGATCACACAAAGCTTTTCTCCTAACCCATAAATCCTTTTCCCACCCCTAGGTGAAGATGAAGGAACAGAAGGTCCAATGATCATCGAGGCGGAAATAGGAGGCCATTGCATACACCGCATATACGTGGATGGTTGATCAGCCTCAGAAATACTGTATGAGCATTGCTTCAGCCGACTCCGTCCGGAAATCAAGAACCAATTGGTGCCAGCTACTACCCCTTTGACTAGATTCAGCGGTGAGATAATATGGCCAATAGGGCAAATACAACTACTGGTAAAGATTGGAGACGAAGAACACTCCACTTCGGCTTGGATGAATTTCGTGGTTGTAAGGTCACCATCTCCGTACAATGGAATTATTGAAAACCATGAGTTAGAAAATTATAAGCAGTTCCGTCGACAACTCATGGAATGCTGAAGCTCCCGGTAGAAGGAGGAGTAATTACTCTAAAGATTAGCAGCATAGTCCCGCTTGAATGTGCGATGGTCTCCAGACCAAAAGGGAACCTTCCGACTACCAAGCAAATAGTGGTTGAAAGAATCAAGGTGGAAATAAATCAAGAATATTCAGAGCAAACAATAATGATCGGTTCCATTCTCATAGAAGAAGGACGCAACAAGTTGTGCGATCTGCTTTCGCGTAACCTGGACATTTTTACTTGGAAGCCTGCGGATATGAACGGCGTCCCAAGACATATTGCGAAACATCACTTGAATGTGCGGGAGGGATGTTCTCCGGTTAGACAAAAGAAAAGAGGGCAAGCAACTGATAGAAATCAGGTAATACATGAAGAAGTTAGGAAACTTGTGGAGGTAGGAATCATAAAGGAAGTATACTACCATGACTGGTTGTCTAACTCGGTGATGGTAAAGAAGCTTGATGACAGTTGGAGGATGTGCGTAGATTTTAAGGACTTAAACAAAGCATGCCCAAAAGATGGTTATCCGCGACCGGAAATAGACTGGAAGGTGAAATCCCTGTGCGGATTTCCTTTCAAATGCTTCTTAGACGCATATAAAGGCTATAACCAAAAACAAATGGCAAAAGAAGATGAAGAAAAAACAACGTTCATTACAAGCCAAGGAATATTCTGCTATACAAAGAGGCCTTTCGGCCTGAGAAATGCCGAAGCAACTTACCAACGTCTGGTGGACAAAGCATTCTATAAACAGATTGGCAAAAATCTCGAAGTATACGTGGATGACCTTGTCATCAAAAGCCGCACGGAGGATGAGATAGTCAGAGACATAGAAGAGACGTTCAAAACTCTAAGGGAAATTAACATGAAATTGAATCCTAAAAAGTGTACCTTTAGGGTAGAAGAATGGATGTTCTTAGGATACAAAGTCAACACCAGGGAGCTGAAAGTATGTCCAGACAAGTTAGACGCTGTCTTAAACCCCCAAAATGCTTAAAAGACGTACAAAAGTTAAACGGAAAGCTAGCAAGCTTGAACATGTTCTTAGCCAAATCAGCAGAGGAATCATTATCGTTCTTTAAAAAATTAAAAAAATACACAAAGAAAAGTGATTTTCATTGGACCACGGAAGCTGAAGAGGCATTTAAGTAAATGAAACAGCTAATAGCCGAGCTTCCCATGTTAGTCACGCCAATGGAAAAGGAGGAACTTATCGTCTATTTGGCAGCATCAAAAGAGATGGTAAGCGCAGCAAAAGGAGAAACTAAACAAATGCCCATCTACTTTGTCAGCAAGGCATTAAGAGGTCAAAAAATAAACTACACATCAATGGAAAAATTAGTGATGGCCTTGGTACATGCTAGTAAGCGCCTAAAGAGATACTTTTAAGAACACTCAATCATAGTAATTACAGACCAGCCGATATAGCATGTGTTATCAAGATCGAAAGTAAAAGGGAGGCTCCAAAAATGGAGCATCGAATTAGGAGAATACGCAATACAGAGTATCAGTTAAGGGGCAGATATTAGCAGATTTCATAGTCGAATGACCAGAAGAGGACTCTCCAAATACTTTGATGGAAGTGGAAGAAGAACTCCCCGAACCATGGATTTTGTTTAAGGACGGATCATCCTACACAGATGGTTCCGGGGCGGGACTGATACTCATAAACCCAGAAGGGATGGAATTTACTTATGCCCTAAGATTCAGGTTTGGCGCCACAAACAACGAAGCAGAGTATGAAGCTTTGATTGCCGGATAGAGGATAACAGAACAAATAGGTGTTAAAAATCTTCAGGCAAATGTTGATTCACGATTGGTAGCCAACCAAGTGAACGAAACATACGTCGCAAAAGAGGCTGACATGATTCGATACCTGGTAAAGGTAAGAACACTTACCAGCAGCTTCAAAGCGTTCTCAATCAGACAAGTCCCTAGAAGTGAAAACAAAAAAGCTGACGCACTAAGCAAAATAGCATCCACGAGCTTTGCACACTTGAGTAAGCAAGTGTTAGTTGAAGAACTGAAAGAAAATTCAATAAGTAAAGTGGAAATACTGGCAGTAGTAGAAGAAGAAGAAGGAGATACATGGATGACTCCTATTTTCAAATACCCCACGAAGGAAACCCTGCCAGCGGATGTGAAAAAAGCAAGAGCAGTAAGAGGCAAGTCGCGGCGATTTGCCGTAATTAATGGGACTCTTTACCAAAAATCTTTCCTCGGACCATGGCTATGGTGCGTAAGGCCACTTCAAGCAAACTATGTTCTGGGAGAGATACACGAAGGATCTTGCAGCATGCACGCAGGCACACGATCCATCATGGCCAAAGCCTTAAGGATCAGTTATTATTGGCCTACCATGCATAAGGATGCAAGGAAACTAATAAGAGTGTGCCAAGACTGTCAAGTTCACAAACCTGTTCCAAGGAATCCAGAACAAAAGCTAACTCCAATCACGTCCCCATGGCGTTCTACAAATAGGGAATTGACATAGCCGGACCTTTTCTGGAAGGACTTGGGAAAGTCAAATTCTTGATAATAGCTATTGACTACTTCACAAAGTGGATTGAAGCAAAACCGGTTGCAACCATCACTGGCAATCAGATAAAAAAATTTGTGTGGGACAACATTGTTTGTAGATTCGGACTCCCAGGAGAGATTATCTCGGATAATGGAAAACAGTTCTGGGACAATCTATTCAAAGATTGGTGCGCGAAACTATGTATCCGCCAACACTTTGCTTCTGTTAAACATTCGTAAACTAATGGCCTGGTAGAAAGAGCAAATCATAGTTTAGGAGAAGGAATAAAAGCAAGGCTGGATGCAAGGAGCAAGAATTGGATGGAAGAGCTCTCTTATGTTCTATGGGCACACCGCACCATGATAAAATCTAGCAACGAAGACACTCTGTTCTCATTAACATACGAAACGAAAGTGGTCATCCCACCAGAAATCGGCATGCCCATATTGAGAACAGCGGAAGTAGACCTAGTACAAAACAATGAAGCTTTATAAATCAACCTCAACCTCTTGGAAGAAAGAAGAGAGCAAGTAGCAATACGTGAGGCAAATAGCAAAGAAAAAATGGAAAAGTACTATAACTCTAAAGTTTGAAGTGTAAGTTTCAAACTGGGAGACCTTGTGTATCATAACAACGATGCAAGCCGTGCAGGATACATAGGGAAGCTAGGCCCCAAATGGGAAGGACCACACAAAGTTACGGAAGCACCTGGAAAGGGCGCATACAAGTTAAGAGATCATGACGGAAAGCAGCTCCCGCGGACTTTGAATGTCAGCAACCTCAAGAAGTGTTACATTCACAAAATGTAAGCAAATCACCCATGCGGACTTCGCAGTGGGGTAATGCATTTTAATCTATCTTATTTATCCATTGTAATGTCTTTTAAAATTTTAATAAAAGTGGAGACTAGCTACCTTCACAAGCTTATTTTAAAAAAAAGTTTATTTTTTACTTTGCAAAGTTATTTTCTATGTGATTAAGACGCGCATGCAATAGGGCATGACCCAATAAACATTATTCTGTAGAACAAAAGGATGAGTAACCTAACAATTCACTCAAATATACATAAGAGGTATTGCAAACCCAGTATCGGGAGAATAACCCACAAATATTCAAGTAAGACTATCATGTTAAACATATCATCATGGTATTAAAACGATAGCAGAACCATATCAAGCATTAAAACATTAAAATTGTACAAGTGCACTTTACCGCATCAAAAAGGTCACAAGCGACCGCGGTATTTAACGGATAAAAACAGTTAGAGAAATTGTCTACATACAAAAGACTGCAACAAAGAGGTCACATACGACCAAGTCACTGAAGGATATTCAATTCCGCATCATCAACATTAGGAAAGGAAGCAACATTCCCATCAGCAACCGCTTGGTCATCCATACCTATAACTTCATAATCATCTACGGAGATAGGAGCAATTAAACTGGTAGAAGCAAAAGTTGTGGACAGGGCCGTGGTGGTGTTAGCAGTAGCGAGCATGATGTCAGAAGTGCCTTCCGTACCTGTCAAAACCGCAGCGGAAAAGGGCTCAACCAAAGGAACAAAAACATCACGAAGAGCTGATATTTGATTTGCAATGTTTTCCCTAATCTTCCAGACCCGAAAACTAGAAACATCCAAGACAAGTGACAGAGCGGTAGCACCAAGAACAACTTTGTCCGATGAGCGATGAATAGGGACCATCAGCTGGCCAACATCGGGTTGCAGCTGATTCAACCCTAGCTTTTCAGCAAGAGGGTCTTCCAGACGAAGAATGTCCATCACGGTTTCGACACTAGCGTCTTTATTGGATTTCAATTTCGCAAGCAAAGAGAAATTCACATTTCGGAGCTATTGCAAAGCAGAAGTGTAATCAACTTCCACAGAAGGATTATGAGCAGCAACATCTGTCATAACCCTACCTTCCTTGCCATAGGCAATCCCAACAGATAACCCATCTTGCATACCCTTCTCAATAGCCTTACCGATAGTTGCTCTGAGAGCAGAAAGATATTCAGGCGAGTTCAGGCATTTAATGATAGCAAGTTCCATGCCATGGGTAAGAAGCCACCTGCGGCCAGAGATGGTAGTAAAAAGGTGAGGGTAGAACTTCTCCTCCAAATGAAGGGCCATCTCCACAAAGTCAGTATAAGCTTGTCAAACTTGTCATTAACAACTTTCATCCGATCATCTTGAAATTTCTCAAGCTGATCCATGCAATTCTCATACATTGCGACTTTCTCTTGGAGTCCGGAAGAAGAAGTCTCCAGCTCATGTACCTACGATTATGCGGAAACATACAGATAAGAAGATAGAACATAAAAATATGCAAAAAACCTAAGTATAAAGGCACGTACCCGATCCACAAGGTTGTCATTTTGAGATTTAATAGAAGTGATCAGGGCATTCAAATCAGTAAGTTCACGTTCCTTGCCTACAACTGAAGCTTCAAGTTCTGTCACCTTCACATCCAGAGCAATCCGCTCCTTTTCAAGGATGGCGTTACGCTCCTTCAAAGTGTTCGTCTCATCCTGAAGGGATTTTTCAACAGCTTCAAAATTAGAAGCTTGGGCACGGAGGCGAATGGCCTCCGCGGCTTCTGTTTCCCTCAACAACAGTTGCGCTTTGAGATTCTCAATCTCTCCTTCCCTGACCTTTAGTACTTCAACTTGCCTCTCAACAACAGACTTCAACCTCCTCTTTTCCTTGACATTGTACTCAGCATGCATTCTTACCTTGACACTCAAAGACATTTGGTGAGCAGCTCCAACATTAAACTCAGTAAATAGCTGGTCATGTTCCATTCCACGAACAGACGCAAAAAACTTGGGAGGAGCAAACTCATCAACCATCTCACGACAGACGCAACCATCATCAAGACGGGACCCATTAGTCATGCTCCATTAAGGAACGTAAATTTTCTGAAGATCAGTATCAAGGTCGATGACGGTGCAGATAGCACCAACAAGAAAGTCACTACCAGTAAGATCTGAGAAGCCACCTATGGTGGGATCAGTTTCACCAGCTGAAGAAGAACTAACACAAAACATAGAGGGTTTAACAAGTTTCTCTTTAGCAACCAAAGCAGAATCAACCGTTGAAGTAATGGTAGTAACAGTTGTCATTATCAGAACGGAAGACCTGACAAGAGAATTAACTTCAGCCTCCGTAACATTAGTACCAGAATGGTGAGAGGAGTCTGAAGAAATAATGAACATTGGAGGAGCTCAATTGCATGGAGGTTGTGTCCAGCTATGAAATTATTATGATCTCCACCCACACGCTCCTGCATGGTAGATATGGAAGCTGTCATGAAAGAAAAGTAGGTATGGCTGCAACCCTGAGTTTAGCATTCAACACGGCTCCAGCAAGCAACCTCTTGACCGTAGATATGGATTTACCACCTACAGAGGTCCCACTCGGGGTTCTATGATCCTCCCTTAACTTTTTGGGAGGATGCGAAGCCTCACCCGCATCCACAACCACATATTTTCTTTTCCTTTGACGTTTTGGCTGCACAAGAGCCACATCCTCAACAACAGTATCCGCAGCCTCAATAACTGGCTGGATGTCCGCATCTTTCTCACCGCCTATGGAATATTCTTGTTCCGTTTGATTGCCACTATCACCCTTATCAAAAAGTCTTTCAACACTTGCATCCAACTCGCTTTCAGCACGATCAGGCGCAACTGGAAGCAGCGGTATAGTACGACCAATGGTAGTCTCCAGCAACAGTGGCTCACCCTCATTCTGTTCTCGCTCAACAATTTTTACTTTGGTGGGATTCGGGGTATGGATGAAAGAAAAGATATCCATTTCTGCACAAAATAAATGCACAGTTAGAAACAAAACAACAAGCCATAAAACACATAACACATATATATATATATATAACAGAAGGCACCCACCCTCTCCGTTCTTATGCAAAAACCGAGGATAAGTTTCCTCATCCAAAGTGTAATGGCGGCTCAGTCCAACCAAGCACAGAAATGCTTCTGGAAACTTCTGGAACGGAAAGGGATGAGCAACAAGAGTGGCATAATCTTGCTCATTAAAGTCATCCGCCACTAGAGCAGGATCCCTAATCACGTGCTTGGCAGTACGCCACAGAAAAGAAGAAGGGCAAGCAAAGTCATCCACCCAAAAAAAGTTATCGTTCCAATTCTTAAGGGAATCAATGGGTTTCGTATAACAAATGGAAGAATTAGGGGAACGCTTACTAAATCACATCCATCCACTCTTTTTAAAATTCACAAAAAGCACCGGAATAACCCAACAGTTGGTATGATCTCATAAACACGGCACAAGATTTCAAAGTGGGAAACCTTGGCCTCTCTAATAACAGAGAGTTAGGATATATTTATGCGAAAATGGCCCCCCCCCCCACCCCCCCCCCCCCCCCCCCCCCCCCCCCCCCCCCCCACCCCCCCCCCCCCCACCCCCCCTCCCCCCCCACCCCCCCACCCCCCCCCCCCCCCACCCCCCCCCCCCCCCTCACCACCCCACTCCCACCCCCCCCCCCCCCCCCCCACCTCCCCCCCCCCCCCCCCCCCCCCCCCCCCAGCCCCCCCTCCCCCCCCCCCCCCCCCCCCCCCCCCCCCCACCCCAACCCCCCACCCTGCCCACCCCCCACCCCCCCACCCCCCCCCCCACACCCCCCTCCCCCCCCCCCCCCCCCCCCCCCCCCCCCCCCCCCCCCCCCACCCCCCCACCCCCCCCCCCCCCACCCCCCCCACCCCCCCCCCCCCCCCCCCCCCCCCCCCCCCCCCCCCCCCCCCCCCCCCCCCCCCCCCCCCCCCCCCCCCCCCCCCCCCCCCCCCCCCCCCCCCCACCCCCTCCACCCGACACCCCCCCCCTCCCCCGCCTCCTCCCCCCCCCCCCCCCCCCCCCACCCCCCCCCCCCCCCCCCCCCCCCCCCCAACCCCCCCCCCCCCCCCCCCCCCCCCCGCCCCCCCCCCACCCCACCCCCCCCACCACCCCCCGCCCCCCCCCCCCCCCGCCCCCCCCCCCCCCCCCCCCCCCCCCCCCACCCCCCCCCCCCCCCCCCCTCCCCCCCCCCCCCCACCCCCCCCCACCCCCCCCCCCCCCCCCCCCCCCCCCCTCCCCACCCTCCCCCCCCCCCCCCCCCCCCCCCCACCCCCCTCCCCCTCCCCCAGCCACCCCCCCCCCCCCCCCCCCCCCCCCCCCCCCCCCCCCCCCCCCCCCCCCCCCCCCCCCCCCCCCCCCCCCCCCCCCCCCCCCCCCCCCCCCCCCCCCCCCCCCCCCCCTCCCCCCCACCCCCCCCAACCACCCCCCCCACCCCCCCCCCCCCCCACCCCCCCACCCCCCCACCCCCCCCACCCCCCACCCCCCCTCCCCCCCCCCACCCCCACCCCCCCCACCCCCCCCCCCCCCCCCCCCCCCCCCCCCCCCACCCCCCCCCCCCCCCCCCCCCCCCCCCCCCCCCCCCCCCCCACCCACCCCCCCTCCACCCTCCCCCCCCCCCCCCCCCCACCCCCCCCCCCCCCCCCACCCCCCCCCCCCCCCCCCCCCCCCCACCCCCCCCCCCCCCCCCCCCCCCCCCCCCCCCCCCACCAACCCCCCTCCCCCCACCCCCCCCCCCCCCCCCCCCCCACCCCCACCCCCCCCCCCCCCCCCCCCCCCCCCCCCCCCCCCCCCCCCCCCCCCCCCCCCCCCCCCCCCCCCCCCCCCCCCCCCCCCCCCCCCCCCCCCCCCCCCCCCCCACACCCCAACCCCCCCCCCCCCCCTCCCCCCCCCCCCCCACCCCCCCCCCACCCCACCCCCCTAAGTAACGTCATAAGGAAGGTGCACAAAGGCAATCTAAAGTTGGCAAAGTCAAAAAACCTAGTGTACAACCCAATTTTCCCAGCAAGCCTCTTGTGCATCGTATCATTCTGGTTGGGCAAAACGAGATGCACCTCCTCTGGGATATGAAATTTGTTACAAAAAGCATCAAATGCTTTCTGGGTAAGAACACACTTAATATCCGTAATGGCACTTATGACGGAAGCAAGAAGTCTAAAAACATAACATGAAAACTTGAAGTTCTTCGAAGAACGCTGAGGTGCAGATAAAAAGGTTAAAAAGTTCAAAAAATTTAACAATGGCGAAATAATGGAAGAAGTGGAAAAGAAACAGTGAAAAACAAATCAAGTATTTATACCCTAGGTATAGTAAATTCAAAGTACTCCCCAGATGTTTACATGTGGCCATGACCTCCGAGTCAACGGCTAGGATTAAAAGTAAGGATGGTGATGAGAACAGTTTAGCAAGCGAACCCAAACGAGTCAAATCAGTCACGAAATGTGAAAGGCCCACAAGAGGTCACGACGCCACATGACCTACCTAACAAGGGAAAAGAGACGTCATGGAGAAACAAGCAATCACGGAGGACGCAAGGAAAACAAGAATACCGAAACCTTAGTCTAGTAATATCTACCGCACGTAACAAAGTCACACGCAATAGACATACTAGACTGGGGAGACTTGATGACGTATAACACGTATACCAGTCTTTTGGGCCTAGACTACATAAGCCATACATAGGCCCAAGCCCAATAAGACAATCAAAAAGCACAATGGACCAAAACTAAGCCCAAGCCAAACTGGCTACGGTCTTGAGGCAGTAAGACGGACGAAGGGCTTCCAGAGGACACTTCCACAAGTCAGGTGAAGTCTGCTAGGCAAACCCATATCCGCAAGTTACGATTACAAGTTGATCCTTGTCTGACAAGGGTCCCGCTTCGGCCCATTAATAGGTACAAGAAAAATATTAGGAAAACCTAATATTGTGCTTACCTATAAAAAGGGGTACTCTGACACCCCACAAGGTATGATTTTTTGACCACGTTTTACACACACATAACCTCTACTTCTCCTGACATAATAATGAATACTTACTCTCACGGCCGTAGTCAACGTAGGGGTCCTTCCCCACGTAAGACACAGTTTACCTTGATATGCAGGAAATCATCTCATCACTTGGTTTAGTACAAGATCCCATCCATTGGCCTAATCCAATAATCACCCCAGATCTACCTTTTTGACCCGTAACACTTTTTGTACTAACATCCGCAAACCCTCATACCAAACATACCATTAAATTATCAAAGTTGGGCTATATTTAGCAAAATAAGTTAAAAGTATTTTTCTTGTAACCAAAATACTTGTAGTGAATTGTAACATCTTACTACAGTTTACGTATAGGCTAACGTAAAGCGAATGGGCAAATCTGTAATGACAACAAGTTTCAAATGCTCATAAAGTATAGGTATAATGATAACATTGTTTGAGAAAAACCAAAACTTTTATATAAAATCCAAGGGTCTAGCTATAGCCATCATTACGTATATCCAATTAATAAGTCGACAAATTCTATATCACTATTAATAGGCATCAAACATACCTGCACATGTGTCATCAAGCATTCCAGATAAATCATAGTCTTCGGGCAAGTGAAAAGTAGCAGGTATCTGTTGACGACGACAACTTCCAGCAAGACTATCCTGCACACTATTCGAAGCGTCACGATCAAGAACATAACACTGGATAATGTCATGTTATTTCTAAGCTACATAGTATACTGCAACCAACCTTAAACATTGTGTTAAAGTGGTTATTCTGGAACATCATGTTGAAGTGGGTTTCCAATTTTTTTTTGCAATTACTTATGAAAAATTAGGTTTTTTGGTTTGTGGTTTTTTAAAGTTATTTATAATGTAATTTAATTTATGAGGGTAAGTAGGAGTGGAGATTTGATTGTTATTTGGTATTAATCAGATTTTTTAAAAATCATCATTGTCTTTTAGGGGTGTTCTTTGGAATAAAAAAGAACAAGTTGGCGCATATTCATCCATTAGCAAACTTTCTCACATTTAAATCGATTGTATCTTTGACTTGGTGGCAAGGAATCGCTATTGCCATTCAATGTTGTTTTGAGTTAGTTAGAAGTCCATTGTATCCAACATTATGTTATATGTTTAATAGGTAGGTTTATACATGTAGAACA